>VXBJ01005843.1:317792-390790 GCA_013400055.1 Nycticryphes semicollaris
ACAGGACTGGAGTGTAATGGGTACCTCGACCCCCCCCCCATCCTTCCCAAATTTTGTGTCCCCCCCCTCCCCGGGTTCTTTGGAGCGAGGAGAAGATGAGCCGAGCTCCGGCCGCCCCCGCCGGGGAGGCAGGGGAAGCACCTGCGCTGAATTTCAAACGCTTCCAGGGGCTGTGGCATGTGAAGGTGGGGGCGAGTAATTCCTTCTGGGTGGCTGCAGAGAAGGGGAAAGAGGGAGAGGGGTCCCCTCGCTTCCTTCTGTGCTGGCGCACAGGCTCTTGCTCTCCACCAGCAGGCTTTACTAATTTTTATCAGCTTCATTTAGGGATATAAATGGCACGAGCAAGGATATCAATTACCAGCTAACTGCGGCGATAGTCTGTGCTTTATGGGATTTAATGATTTCTCTTGTTTGGAAAAAGCTCTTGTGACGCTAATAATAAAGAAATCCATAAATCATCTAAATGAATTGTGTTCCCGTAAAGGCAATTTTGAGTCTTTTGTTGCGTGTGTCCTCGTCCCGATAATTAATTGCACTAACAGTTGTGAACATGTGTGTGGTAATAGAGGTGCCATGCCTAAAAAAGTGGCTTGCTTGTTATGGGTCCCATGTTTACTGAACTCCTACAGTGTGCTGTACACGACTGCTGTCCTCTCGAAATACAGGCAGAGATCAGATTATCATGAAGCGAGCGTAGTGCGGGGACATACCTGTCTGCTCAAGTGCCACATTCCCCGGCACCGAAAACACTGAAAGCCTCTTTAATGGGCTGCTTCCCTGACTTAGGTTGAAAGCAGGAGGTAATCATCACTTAGGCCCTCTGATTACATATTTTGATTGAAAGATGAGCCATACAGGGTTGGCTTCTATTTTTTTTTTTTTAATTTATTTTTGTAGTCTTGATGATTCTATCATTAGCTTTTTAAATCCCCTTGAAAATAAGCAGTAGCTGTGGAGTTCAGTCCCTTCAGCAGGATACAGCAGTGTTCCTGCAGTGCTGTGAGGAAAGCTCCTCTTTCATGTTATCCTTTTCTGTTGCTTTATTTCCACCTTCTTCTATGTTCGTGACTGTATTTTTTTGATCCATTATTTACCATCGGGATGTACTGAAAGGGCTGGAATAAAATAACGCCGCTGTTCTTACGGAGGGAAACGTGCTATGAGGAAAAGAATCAAGTTTGACTCTTTTAAGGGAATTGTTAAGCCACGGGGCTTACGTTTACTTGAGTTTTCTTTCCGCTGCCTTTGACAATCTTGAACATGCTCTGTTACCTGGTGATGTAACATACATCTGGATGGACGCCTCTAACCTGCGTAGCTTCTTATGTGTTCATTTAATGCTGCCAATAAATCAGTCGCTGTGCAAAAACATTAATCAGCAATTGAAGAGATGCAGGTTCAGTTCACCATATGATTAATTCAGCCAATAGCTGCCAAACCTAAGAAAACGATATAGATAGGCCACATCCTCAAAAAGTGTTACTGCCGTTTGTTTGTTTGCTTGTCTGTTTTTAAAAAAAAAAAATAAATCCACATGCAAAATCTGGTAATAGTGAGCTCGTTGTGACCACTGAGTAGGTATTTAAGTAAGGTTAATGGGACCCACATCTAAGGAGTTACTTCATGAAATGTACGTAGGTTTTCGTGCTTTCTCTGAGCCCCTCTGAACAGTGTTTTATTAGCATATAATGCCTCAGAGATGCTGAGTTTAATCCTGCCATCTGAACTCAAGCCAAAATTTCCATAAAATTCATGATTCTATATGTAAAGATGTTTTCAGTGAGAACTTCTGCTGGTGCAATCAAACCATTTAGATGGTAACTTTGATGCCAACATTATTTATTTAATTTGTCAATGTTAGAGAGTTTATTACTTCTGTAAACTGGAAAGGGTCAAAGAGTGTTTCCTGTTGTGTCATCAGTACAGCCACTGTCATTCCCTCAGTGCCAAAGAACAGTTACTCAATGAGGACAGACTTGGAATTGAGCTTTTAAGACGCCTTTTCTCTGGACATGAAGAACATTTAGAAAATTGAATTGGTGGTGACTCACCAGAAGGGTTGTCTATATCCTTTTTTACTCTTCATTATCTTTTATGTCATGTATGCATTTGAGCACAGTCTAATTCTTGAACTGACAGGTCATTGCTCCAGTAAATTTTTTGTTTATTTGTTTGTGGTTCCTACTTGAACATAGTTGTACCCATACGCTGTAGTAACGGTAGTTCCTTGAGCGACAGTGAGTTGCCAGCAAATGCTTGAGTTCATAGGTCAACGTAGTGATTCATAGCTTGACGGAGAATATTGCTGATTGAGGTGGCTGGCAAATTAAATCTCCAACTACAATTTCTGGTAGAGTTACAACACATTTCCTATGTAGGTTTTCTTGTTACATTAGTTTTGGGAGGTGTTTTGTTATTGTTGTTTTGGTTTTTTTAGGTGATAAACAGTATTACAGGACTCCCATACTTTAATTCACAGTATGAGAGTCTGTAATTCTGCAATGGAAAATCAGACAGTCTTCCAAAAAAATGAATTTACTGTACTTAAGTCCATGCAGTTTCTAATACTAGTGTTTGATCCCGTTTCAAATTCTACTTGCAATCTCATAGTGCTTTTCAGTAGTGAGCAGCCATCAATATCCTAATTTTTACTGATGGGGAAAAATAGCTGAAGCAGGTAATTAATCTGAGACTGTGCAGTGATTCAGTAGCAAGTGCAGATAGCAGACCTGTGGCTTTTGTTGCTCAGTTCCAGGCTGTAGCTACTAGATGGGTATGAAACTTCTGCAAGAGTTGCAGATCTTTGTGAGGTCTTCCTTACAAAAGTGGAAGTGAATAATTAAAAAAAAAAAAGTGAATAATTAAACAAAATGTTTGATACCCAGCAGAAAGAAGTTTAACTGAAAGGGAGAGAGGTGTGAATAGCAACCTTAACCTACTTTTGATAGCAGATTCTGGGGCCATCAATCTGGTCTCAGCAGAAGATCTGCAGGTGATAAGCCCTCTGCTATTTGGAGTAGCAAGACTTGCCACTGTCTGAACCCTTTGATCCAGGTGTGCTCCTGGCTTTGAGATCTACACTGTGATGCAAACCTCCATCTCTCCCCAGGAGGTTCAGGGTACTCAAGTGCAATAAGTGTCTAAGTCCTGTTATTTTTAGACTCTTACAAACTCATCACAGTCAGCAGGATGAGCTCAGTAAAGTAAGCTGAAGTTGTGACCATTTAAAAATGTATTCATATTAGGTTAGAAACGCCAGAATTAATGCAAGCTGCCTTCCCAAAAGATTTCTATCTTGTAGAGTGAAACTCTTCTTCACTTGAAACACTGGTGAGAGCTCTTTCTCATTCATATTTTTTTTGTCTGGTAACGTATGTAAAGGGTGAGTGTCAGGAGGATGGAGCCAGGCTCTTCTCAGTGACAGGCAATGATAGGACAAGGGGCAGTGGGTACAAGCTGGAACACAGGAGGTTCCACTTAAATATGAGGAATGGATTCTTCATGGTGAGGGTGAGGGAACGCTGGAAGGGGCTGCCCAGAGAGGTTGTGGAGTCTCCTTCTCTGGACATATTCAAAACCCACCCAGACACGTTCCTGTGTGACCTGCTGTAGGTGTTCCTGCTCTGGCAGGGGATTGGACTGGATGATCTTTCAAGGTCCCTTCCAATCCCTGAGATTCTGTGAATTCTGTATTGCAGTTTTTCTTTTTTTTCTATTGAGATTGAAAGAAGTTTTCAGAATCTTGCAGTTTTTCGTGTCAGTTTTCTCACTTATTTTCAATGAATTTTCCTGTTCCAAAGACAGGTTGGGCTGAAATTACCAACTGATGAAAAAAAATAGCTTAAATGCACACAAAATCTGTTTGTGTAGATCTCACGGCTTTAGAAGACCAGAGTAAAATTGCAGCCTTGTAGAGGTCATGTATTTCCTTACGTAGAAAGTCTGTAAACTAGATGTCTGACTTACTTCATAGCTTTTCAGTGCACAGGGTAAGAGCTGTTGACAGCTCGTGAGATTTCTCCTTGGCCCCATGTATTGGTGGTCAAAGCTTCAAGTCTGAACAGGGAGGAGTAATTGCCAAAAATCTGCTCTTTGTCTGAGTGGTTAAGTTTTGTCATAAACAGGAATAAGATTTCAGAAGAGACCAGTTTTATTTATGGAAAGGACCACGTTGTTGCGGTATCAGGTGTTAGGTTGATTTCTGCAACTTTTGGAAATGGCAGTACCTGTACATGAGTCTTATGTGCTGGAGAACTTCCTGCAAAGCCAGAAAAAAAATGAATGATTTAGAGTTTTGGTTGTTTGTTTTTGTTTTTTTTTTTTGCTTTTAAATATGTGTCTACCTCAAAGTACGTTTCCAAAAGGAAGTTTTGTAGTAGTTCTGTCAACGTGAAGACTTTGGAATAAGTCCTTGACTGTGCCCCCTTTTCCCCAGACAAGAAATAAGCACTGTGCTTCAGGAGAGGGACTGTGTTTTGGGGGAAGTTTTCAGCTCCTTTTTGTCTGTGGAGGAAGAGGCTGAACAAGCCACCTGCACAGTAGGAGAAGGAGCACGGGAAAGAGGAGGGGACTGAAAGTAGGTAGAATGAGGCTAGAAAGAAGGCACATCAGAAAAATGGCATATTGAGTTTAGTGATGATAAATTGCTACTAATGGAGCAGAATAAATGCCAAGCTGCGTTGGAAACAAGTATCTGTGTTCAATCCTGAGATGCTTCTGTGAAAATGCAGTCCAAAGTCCACCTCATTTTGTCCATTTCAGGGGAGATGCACCAGTTTGCGATGGCGCTGAAGCAGTGGTGAACTGGGGTTTTACCTTTTGGTTGCCATCATTACTGTTGGTGAGCTGAGAACGTAGGACTTCATGCTGTGTGTTTATCGTACACGAGAAGAAAGTAGAAGGCATTGATCAGCTGTATTGTTACCCAGCTTACAAACTTTCATAGACAATGAGAGGACTAACTTCACATACTATAAAGAGGGGAGAAACTCTGAGAAATAAAGCATTTCTATTTGTGCATTTCAGTAAAATAATATAAACCCAACTCTAAGATGTTTTCCAGAGCCTTAGTAACAGAACTGCAATTAGCATAAAATTTCTAAGGACTGGGATAAATAAATACCAGATGTGCTTATTTATTTATTTAGGGTTTGATCTGTTTCCTATTGAGGGGAACTTTGTTATTCAGAGGAAGGAGAAGGTGGAGGGCATATTATTTCTCTGAAGTGGATGGGAGACTTTCTGTCGTAGTTGTCAGAAAACAGAAGTTCTGGATCTTGAAATAGAAATTTGAAGCAGAAATTTTGCTAACGTTCATGTAGTTATTTACCAACACACAATATGGTGAAAGTTAATTCTAAGAAAGTAAGAATATACTTAAAGGTATTTCTTTTTCAATCCTGCTTTTTCTTTTGTTCAACAATGAATCAGAATTCAATAAAGCATCCCCTCTAGCTGAGATATATTTGACTGTATTTTAAAAAAGCCCCAAAGTCCTGAACTCGGAAAAAGTGGGGCTGGCTCCAATTAAGCCTATTTGTTGGACAATTAAAAGCAGATGAAGTTTTACTGAAAGGCATAGCCAGATAGTAATTTATATCGCAGTAAAATGAAAATTAGATGTTACTAAGTTATAGATGAGCTGAGTGCTGAGGTTTTATTGTTTGTATTCCTTGGGCAACCAGAAGGTTCAGCCAAAATCATCACCTGCTTGTGTGAAGCGCTGTAAGAATAAATAATATGTACCTTCTGCGTCCCAAGGAATTTAGGCTTCACTCTGAGTTCTTACCACATGATTTATCACAGTCGTGCTGAGTTTGTGTGTTCACAACATGGGAAAGTACCATAAACTGTGGAAGAACTAAAATACAGTGTGAAAGTAGAGGGGTCAGAAAAATAAATTCAGTGTGCTCAGTGAAGTAAGTGTTTGGAGATACTTTTTAAAAGAAGCTCATCACACAATTTGAGAACTTTTCTTGTCTCTGGTAGACTCGGGTAAAAAATATGCACGCAGGTATAGGTATATGCACATGCAATATGCTGTAGGATAGTGCAAATAGACAAATCATATGTGGTGATTCAAACTTCAGTGGAAGTAAGTAGAGATTGCAGCAATGTTATTGGAGTTAATATGTGCAAAAAATGTATATACAGCTAGTATACATGAAGAAATAACATCTCTTTTAATTGGACAGTGACGTAGTCAACTTTCAAGCCTTTAATGAATTAGTGAAACATGCATAGTTAGCCTTACTTTTCCCCCTCCCTGCTATTTCATCTGCTTGTTTTTAAAAAGTTCCAAATAGAAAACTGTAGATTGAATTTTAGCCCATATTTGACACGTACCATTTGGCAAGAGAAGGTCTAAGCAAAGGTTGAACAAAATTGAACTGTAAACATTACTTTAAAGTGACCATTGAAGAAAAAGAGCTTTTCTGTTGTTTTGGAACAGTTGCTGCAACTGATGTTTAAGAACAAAGCAATTATTAGAAAATGTAAAATCTGATGATTTCATTGCTCTTCATTCACATCCACCATTTTGTGCTCTTGCAACTCTGACGTTTTTGCAGATTCTTGCTGAGGTCAAAGTTGACTCTTACCATTTTTTTGCATTTTAGTAAGTTTGCTGGGATAAGATCACTACCTAAACATTCATCTTGTAGCATTTGGAATCTTTATGATGAAGAAGCCCTTAAAAGGATGGCATAACTTTCCTTTTTTACCATTTAGTAACGTTTCCCGTTGCCTTGGTTCTTGTCCCTGTTGTCATATCAGAGAGATAGACTTTATTTTTTTCCCTCTCACTGTACCAAGATTGTAAGAAGTGTCCCGTGGCACATTGTTGTTCACTAGGCTACCAAGAGAGAGGAGAAGCAATGCGATAGCTTGGTCCTCACTTTTCCCATACTCGCTCTTCACTCAGCTGTTGGGGCCGTGATGCAGAAATTACACCATGCTGGATTTTTCCACCATACCCACATCTGAGGTCTTACTGCCACGTGTCCACAAGAAAGAAACACTGGGCGCACTTTAAATCTCATGCCTTGGCTTGGCACTTACATTAAAATATATTCCAGTACTCAATCTATTTTGTTTTCCCATCCATAATTGAACTACTACCCTGAGATGCTCTGAGGATTAATGAATGCTGGGAAAGCTCACTGCAGATGGAAAAAATACAGTGCTGCCTCTTCAGATCATTATGTATAACACTGCATAGTTCAAAAGTTATGAGAATTGCATAAAGGCTCTGGCAGATGAAGTAAGAAAATATTAAACCTCCTGTTAATGGGGGAGCCGTAGGTCTTTCTTCATCTGCCATCCATTCTTGGTTCGAAGACCAGCAGTGCAATGAATGATCCTGTTCTTGTGAGCCTTCTCTTTGTAAGGGCCTTCGAAAATGAGGAGGCTTTCACGTGGGAAAATCTTGTTGAACCCCTGAGAGATGCTGTTCAGCTTTTGTAAAATGCCAGTGTTTAATTGTTTTCAAGTATATTTGTTCCCAAACAACGATGCATCATTATGTATATGTCTTGGCCATTCATAAAATGATTCAGTTTTTCTTTAAAAAATATAAAACAACAACAAAGGAAAATGCTTAATAGAAACTCAGATGGTATTTGTGAAATAAATCAGCATTTGTGATGAAAAGTCAGTCCAGTTATATTTCCAATACTTTATAAAAAATTATTTAAAAATTCATTTTCTACTTATATATAAACATATTTCCCTGAGAATTATAACTTCCTAGGAAGAAACTTATATGCAACCTTTTTGCACATTTTAAAAAGAACTTTGAATAATTAGGAAAATATAATGAAATTTGTGATGGACCTTTACCTACCATTGACCTGTGCTGAAAACCTCTGTGACGCCAATTATTGCACCTCTTCTCCTACTGTAATATTTCATATGGGGTCAAGTAACCTAGATAAAATTCAGAGAAGTTGTAATTACGGTACTGAAGCGGCTTAGTTTTGGAAAACAGAGTGTGAAACTTCTAGGAGAACTAAAAAACACGTCAACACCAAAAAATATGTAATTAACCAAAAAGTTGTGCCTGGTGTTAGTGGAGCAAGCTACTTGGCGTTCGGCCGGTAATATACTTGAGCTGCCATTTTGCATTTATACGTTAGTTCAGAAAATATTTGATATTTCAGTAATGCAAACTGGTTCTTAAAGCAATGGGAAATAATGTAAACGCTCGCAACAGTTTACCTTTAGTTATTTGTGAAGAAGAAGCCGTGTGATGATACCATATTGAGCAGTGAGGCGCTTTCAGAGCGCTCTCTCTTAAAGACAGTTTCACTGCTTAATTAAACCAGAAGTATGAAAAGGAATTATTTTACAAACTAACAAACCCAGTCCTGCGTAATGCTGAGTTTCCATAATCGGGTCCTAAGCAGAAATACCGAGAGCCAAGATCTGTGAAACCTAGAGAGCAGTGTTGGTGTCAGCACCAGAGGGAGCCGCTTGCCCAACTCTTGGCTCAAAAGCTGGAAGGAACCAAGAGCAGGGGACAAAATGGCAGGAAAAACCATGGCAACCTGTCAAACACTGTCCATCTGTGAAAAATAATATTTTAAAGTTGGGACATGTTTGATGTGTTGATCTGTTGGCCAAATCTGACGTTTTTCTTATATCGACTACTCTCAATTGATTACATTTAAATTCTATTTTTTTTTTTCTAGATAACTGTCATAAAAAATAATTTGCGGTTTACAAAGAAGGCATTATAAAAATAAATTATCGTCTTCAATTACAACTGTAACTTTGGATCCTCTCTTTGCTATAATTATGTAAATATAAAGTACATTTACTCTTTGTACCCATATTTGTATTCTTAGTTGGTACGCTGAGATACCTGGTAGGAATATAGATAAAGCTAATTATCCTTTTCCTCAACTACCACCCCAGCCTTTTTTTTTTTTTTCTTCTCTGTTCTACTTGTCCCATATTTTACACGGCATTAATATATATTCTTTTAGATTGCTGAGAACTAGATTGTGTGCGGTACAAGCATATATTTTTGCATGTCAGCGAAGTTCATCGGTTACAAACTGAAATCCGGGCTGAGCTGTGCAGGATGCTGCATTTACCCATAGTAAAAAAAAAACCCAGCCAAACCCAAGGATAACACCGCTGCCAAACCACCTCCCAGGCTCTGGTGTAAAGTATTTGTAAGCTATGGGCTAGGACAGACGAAAGAGGGGAGAAAGGAGATACTGCCCTTTGAACAAAAGATGACTTAAGCATTTGTTTAACTGCTTCTGCGAGTTGTCCAGGGTCACAGAAGTAGCCTCTGGCAGAGTGAGGAATTGAACCTGAGTCTCTGAAGCCCAAGTCCAGCACCTTCTTCATAAGATATTCCTTCTTCTCATAACCTTACCGCCATAAAAAGTGATCTCTGTACACTGAAGGTAATACTTTTAAAACTAGATTTGTGTGTTCTACTACTGCTGTAGTAAAACTCACTTATTTACAGGCATGCATACAGTCACACACACGCACACAAATCCTTTCCTTAGACAGGGGCTTTGCTGATAAGGCAGTGTAATAGTACTAAAATCAATTCATGTGGAGCTTCAAAGTTATTAAGCTGTAGCTATTTAAGTGTGTTCCATCTGTCTGCTTAAGAGGCTTTCAAGGCAGGTATGTCCCCACAGAGGTGTATGAAGGGAGGGTGTGTATGTATACACATGTATAGACGCAGTTCTAGAGTGTATACATACATGTATATCTATCTACAATTAGTTATTTCAAAGTCAAAATTAGAAACCGAGTTTAGCTGAGACTTTGGAATTGGAGCAGCTGAGAAATTTTAGTACTCATAGTGTGGTCTGGCTTTTTTTTGCTTGCTAAGAGAGATCAGAAAAACCCAATTTATTTGATGGTAGGGCCTGAGTGAATGGACATGCTTCCCAATTTCCCATTTAAACTAAATCTACTGATGAAATTCTTATATAGTTCATTATTTTCCAAGGATACTGTCAGATATAAAAGGCAAAATAAGTTAGTTTTCAAGTTCCTTCTTTGAGAAGACATGGAACTTTTGACAATGCATTTTCCATATATTATGTCCTAAAATTTCTCCCTAATTAAACAATTTGCAAATATGTGTAACTGGTAATTTGATTAGTGTGACTTCTGAGTCAGGAACAGGGCGATATAGCGGTCTTAGCCTGACATGTTCTAGCTCAGTGCTTGGTTGCTCTCTATGCTTCCTGGCTGAAACAGGTGGGGTTGGGGGGGATAAGGTGAAAAGAAGCATTTGAGTCTCAGTGGCATCTAAATTTTGAACTCGGGTGACGAAGTACTTAAGAGAACTCATGAGGAAAAGCTTGGCCAGAGCAACAAACTGACCTTAGGCACCAGTTAAGTCACCCAACTGGGATCTTCTCTTTCCAAGATCTCCTAGGAAGTTGTTTGTGTGTCAGTACAACTTGCTCCTGGATAAGGTACCAGCCCTAAGATCAGTAACAGAGGAACTACAGGTTTCATTACCTTTTCAGGTTTTTTTTTATTGAATTTCAAGGTCTCAGTTTCCCCACTTTGAAACAAAAGAAAGATGTAGCCTTTGACAGTCTGTTAAAAACAAACCAAAACCAAAACAAAACAAACACCTGAAAGCTGTAAATTTTGCTCTTAGATCTTTCAAACATATTCTTTCACTCTGTTTGCAAGTTCACATCCTAAAAGGTTGTCAGAATTGGACAAAATAACCAGAAACAGCTCAGAAACACTCAACGTGGTGTTTTGAATGTGATTGATTTCCTGTTTCTGGGGTTTTTTGAGTTGGTTTTTACTTTCTTCTTGTTTCAAAGACCAGCCACAGATAAACAATTCATTATGATTTAGCTGGTTACCTGAAGGACATCTGGATTGCATGTTCCTGTAAAAAGTCATCAGTTTTTGTGTCAGGTCAAGTACAGTGTTCTTAAAGCACCATTTGAAAATGTCATATACATTGCACTTTCTCAAAGGCTTTTGTAAATATGTTTTCTAAGTGAGGCTATTTATTCAAGGACCTTCTCTCAGCCCAGCATTCAGTAAACAGTAGCTGTTGTTTTCATCTTGAAGGAAATTATTTATTACGAGATGAAAGGAGTCTGCACTAACGCACTTCTCGGTGCAGTGTGATGTATTAAAACCTGGAAGATTATAAAAAAAAAATAATAATAATCAAGGTGGAATCAACTGGGCAGCTGAATGGTACTTGAAATCCCATCTGCATAATTGCAAATTGACACACGTTGGTGGAAATACTCTTCATTGTGGCAAAGTCTGGTTTGAAGCTTGTCTGGGGGAAAATCTCTAAAGAGGTTATGATCTGTTCCTTAGTGGTTCTCCCTAATTTAAACAGGACTGCGAATCGTCCTTTGGAGCCACAAACAAGGCAGAGTGATTTAGCTCAATCGAGGCTGAGCTCAAAGTCCATTGAAATCCATGGAAAATTTCCCATTGGTGTCAGTGGTCTTCGGATCCCTGTTCAGTAGCTCTGGTGATGTTACATTCTCCATGAAATAATGACCTGCTAATAAAAAAATTCTATATCCTTGTCTGTAGTGTTTCTCTGAAGAAGCATTTTTAATTGCTTCCCTTTAGAAAGATCTTGAGGAAAATTACATGCTCAGTTTTTCATCTAGATCTGCACTGAACCTTCGTACCAACAATGCAATTATGAAGCTCAAACATACTGTTGTCAAAGGGCAAATATGCACATGAAATAGTTTGGGTTTGTAACCATTTCCTGGGGTATGAATGAATACAGGTGACCATGTGCGAGCTAAAGCATTCATATGAAACAAAACAAACATTCTGGAATTTGCCACGCAGAGAGGTCATCAAAATGAACTTTCAGGTTTAATAGATTACTGTGTTTTGTTTTTGTTTTTGTTTTTGTTTTTTTTAAAAAGACTGGATGAATTTATGGCCGTTAATAATATTTGTAGCTCCAGTATGCATACCAAGATAAGAATAATCAAATCTCATGCTTCAGGGCGTTAGCTAATCACCTGCTGGGTTTGACATAATTGGTTTACTGCTTTTATAGTAGGAAAGGAGGTTCACTTTCTCTGAAACTTTGAGTCTCAGCCACCCTCACTGAAGGCATTTAAAAGGCCAGGGTTTCCTGATCCCTTTTGACAGCTCTTTTGTCCATGGAATGGTTTGTAACTGGGGCCAGCGAACGTTAATGTTCAAACCTCACTTTTTGGATTTCCTGATTTAAAGCGGTGTTTGTAAGAGGTACGGCATTTTATGCGGTGGATGCTGCACATAAGCATTTCAGAGTTCCTTGCTCTTTTTTTCCATTTTTTTTCCTCAGAAGTGGAAAAGATGCCACATGATGTAAGAAACAGACTTTGTGATAAATTGCTGAATAGAGCGCGCACACAGACACACATTAATTCACGTGCTAAATTACAAAATAATCAATTTATCTATCTGTCTTGGTATCTGGACATAGATAATTGATGTGCTACTAATATAAATAACTCGGAAATGTTTACAATGCTTTGCAGGCCCCAAATTAGACAAGTAATAAGTTATAATAGCTTTTTGATTAACTTCTTGGCAGTAAAAGTTGGATTTACCTGATATGAAGCCTGTTTCTGGCAGTGGATTCACCAGAAACCACCTGCTCAAAAGGATTGATTCTGTAATTGAATCTCTGCTTATTTTCATGAATGTGTTTTGTTTTCTTAGGCTCAGTTTATGGTGGATTCTGGCACGTGGGTATGGAGCAGGGAAGCATAAACACTTTTTCCCTTCCAATGCCCTCAGTGGAAGCTGACCATGTCTGCACCCTGTGCACTCTAGTGAACCAAAACTGTTTCAAGAGTAGTGTCTTGTAAAAGAAAAAAAAAAAAAAAGAGAGAGTCCCATACCCCCTAGCAAAATCAAATGTAAAGTAACAGACCATGAGCAACAAGTTCTCCAGGATGCTTAAAACCCCACAAACTGATAAATTAAATTCCATTGTTTTTACAGTAAATTCTTTGAACAGTGAGGGTTTTTTGCTATTAGATTTTGATTTTCCCAGACCAGGCAGTATGTTTTTTGAAGGCAGTTTGTCCACCAGTGTAGGTGAGTTGTACAAAGAGGCATTGGATTGCTTTATGCTTCAACAGTTTGATAGGTGCCAGGCTCAGCTGCTACCAGTGCTTCATTTCAGCTTGACTTTCTTGTCTGGGAATTTATTATGAGCACCCTCTGTGATTTTGCCAACACAAAAATCAAGGGCTGTAGTTTTCTTCTGGTTTTATGGAATCATAGAATAGTTCGGGTTAGAAGGAACCTTAAAGATCATAGAATCCTAGAATGGTCCAGGCTGGACCTCCAAAGGTCATCTAGTCTCATCTCCCCGCAGCCAGCAGGGACACCCCCAACTAGACCAGGTTGCCCAGGGACTTGTCGAGCCTCACCTTGAATATCTCCAGGGAAGGGTCCTCAACCACCTCCCTGGGCAACCTGTTCCAGTGGTCCACCACCTTCAGAGTAAAGAACTTATGCCTAATATCCAAATCTGCTCTTCTCCAGCTTGAAGCCATTACCCCTCGTCCTGTCACTGCAGGTCTTTGTAAACAGACTCTCCCCAGCCTTCCTGTAGGTCCCCTTCAGGTACTTCCCACCAGAGGTTACTCAAAGCCCCATCCAGCCTGGCCTTGAACCCCTCCAGGGATGGAGCAGCCACAGCTTCTCTGGGAAACTTGTCCCAGTGTCTCACCACCCTCACAGGAAAGAATTTCGTCCTGGTATCTAATCGAAATCTCCCCTCTTTCAGTGTATAGCCATTCTTTCAGGCTTTTTCAGGATTAAGGGTGACCAGAATTTATAGTATTCACATTTTGTACCCTAGAGATCAGGAGAGGGGCTACAAATGGTTCAGAAGTTACTTGCCTTCAGAAAGCCTGAAGAAAGTCATCTTCCTTGAAAGCCTCAGTGTTGGTGGAGGTAGCCCTGTCTCATAGCACGTCACTTAACCCTTTGGTGCTGACCTTAACAGCATGAGGTTATGAGGTTGGCACTTTTAAATTTGTTTTTCTCTTACATATATATGCATTGCAGAAGATTTTTGAGGCTGGTGAAGAGAGAAGTACAATATTGGGATTTTCTGTCGTTATTTCAGTGAAGTAGAGGCCAGGTCTAACTGAGATTTGGAACCTCCTTAGTGCCTCAGCTCAGCTCAACCTGCAGTAAATCTATACCTATCACTGGCTGGAAGTTTGAGCTCAAACAACCACAGGAGCATTGTCAAATTGTCTGTTGTGATTTCTTTTTTTTTTTCTTTTGCCTACAAGTCAGGATGTTGGCTTATACAGGAATAACAAAGGAAAATGTTGTTCTTTTCTAAGAGAAGAACAAAAACAGAAGCAAGTTCATTATCCATGTGAAGTTCTCGGATGCACACCTGCAAGAAAACCTGTAACACTGCTGAAATATACGTGACAGGTTTTTTTTTTCCCAGATGAATACTTTTAATAAAACATTTTCATAATTTCCACCCAGTGGTAATCATTTTATTGCTTTTCTTTATCTGTACCTATTACTGTTCATAGAGTAGCTGCTCAGTTCTGATAACCTAGTGGAAATGCATGCCAAGTGTAACTCAAGATTTGCAGAATTTCATAAAATTCTCTGAATTTCCACTTCAAAGTGCACAGGCACGGTTTACTGTGGCTGTTAATATGACATTTTTAGGTTTAGTATTTTGATCTGGAAACATAGTTGTTTCATTTCATGGTGATTTATATGTTTCCCTCCTTAAGGAATTTAGGGTTTTCAAAGTTATCAGTCCATAATTAAGATATGGCAATTAGCTGGACCATCACCATAGTAGCAAAGTACTGGTCTATTGGATTACAGAGAACAGGACTGAATATAAAAAAATCAGCCCTGCAGAGCCAGACCCAGCTGCAACAGCCAAGATTTTGCTCAGTGTTTGAGGAATATAAAAAAAAAAAAAAAAAAAAAAAGAGAGAGAAGTTGTTAACAGATCACATATAAATAACTCTTGAAAGGGAAACCAATCCAGCCCAGGAATGTGTTTATCTGTGGGCAAGCTTGTGCTGGTTCTTATCCAAACTTTGTCTTTATTCAGTCAACCGATCCTTTAAACAGGGCCTTTAGTTTCAAAACTGAGGCTTGATTTTTACTCTCTGGAGGTGCAGCAGTCACAAAAGATATTTGAAATGTGTGGAAGTGATAAACACTTCAGATTCCCATTGGTCACCACTTATATTTTCAGTTGTGCTCAGGACCCTGTCTTGTGTTGAAATGAATTCATTGTGTACACCTTCAGCAGTCAAATACTTTAAAAGTAAAGTCTAAATTATAATAATGTGCATCTGCTTGGTCTAGAGAAGGCTGTTAATGATTGTAGTGGTAGAGTTTCTTTCCAATAAACTTCAGAATAAAGTGTTTTCTTGAGCTGGCTGCTCTCAGAATATCTTTTTGAAAGCCTTTTGGTCTCTGCTCAGGAGCTTTCTGTTGCCTTAGAGATACTCTTGTATATTGTGTACATGAAATAAACCCAACAAAAATGCCTAGGGATTCTGCCACAGTCAGTAAAATAACACTTGGGTCCCACCACAAATGGTTCCAATTCCTGATGGTTTGCCAGGCTACATTGTAGATAGAGGTATTTGTTGTATACTTTGGAGAAATTAAAGAATTACATATTTATTGTGATCCAAAGGTGAATAGATGGAGATTGCTGGTACACAGATTATTTTTTTTTTCCCGAGGTTACATTTGCTTTGATTGGGTGGCAGAAATTATTTTGTTCTTGCCTGTATCTTGGATATAATTTTTTTTTTTTCATAGTTCATGCAGCTATAGAAATCCCCCCCAAAAAAAAGAGATACATGTTTATATGGACACTGCCATGATGAAGGAAATAATCTGTCATTTTTCTTAATTTTCTTTTATTTCCACTAGGACTGCTTTTAAGGAAAAAACCACCCTTGTAATTTGTGAATCAAAGACGTCCTATGTTCTCTCTCTGTGCAGCTTCACTGACTCTCATGGTGCTGCATGAATACAAGTAAAAGCAACACTCAGCTGCCATACTTATTTTAGTGGTACTCTGGTAGTTTTCATACTATCAGACATGATTGTGTGTCTTTATTTTCATGATTTGAGGACTGAAGCGCACATTAATATCCACCTTTCATCCTTAAAATCTGAAAGTGCTCTACAGCAAAGGACAGATATTCTTCTGATTCACATCTCATAACTGAAAGCCAAGTTGCAGGGAGCAAGAGCAACTGCTGAAAGTCCCAGACAGGACAATATCCAGTGTCCCAAAGAACAGATCTACTTACAGAGATGCATTAAATACGGCATTAACTCCTCAACCCACACTCAGTTCAAAGCAAGTCAGCTTCAGTTCAGACCTTGCCTTTTTGATAAATTAAAAGTGAAGCCTGGAAAAATAAACATTTAAGGTTTTGACTTTTGCATTCGCACAGAGTTCCTCCATTAAGTATGAGAGGCTGAAATTTGCTGAAAAGAGGAATACAAATATTCTCTCCTTGAAGATTTTTCTTTAGGGTGCTCCGAAAGAGATAATGATTTGTTAAAGATTTCTATGATCATATTACTAATAATTTTAGTCTCTGAAACACTTATTAAAAATCTTCTATTGATCAAATATGGAATAAAGTGCTGCTTTTTTTTTTGTCAGTTATGAAACAGGTGGCAAGTCTTCAAATGAGATTGCAATAGGGCATAATTCTGCAAATAGTCTAGTATCCTCAAACCTTGTATTTTTAGTAAATATAGACATTTTTACTATTTTATGTAAGACTCTAGTTTTGCAAGATACTGGTGTCTATAGGATTCATTACTTATAAATATTTAAAAACTGCTCCAGCATGTGATTCAGTAGAAGCACAAAGCTTTCAATGCATAATTAGTCAACTTGTAGTCCAGGTTAGATATGTGGTACACAAGGGTTTAAATATTGAACAGCTAAACCAATCTCATTCTAATGTAAGTACCTACATTGGTTCTTCCAGGAGGAATCTGGTTTTTATTTCTTTCAGGTCTTGTACATTTTTCTGGCTCTTATTTTTGGAGTAAACACTGTACGTGAGAGTCTGGTTCTCTGGGTGCACATGTATAATTCAATTTTTACAAGAAAACTCAGTCCTTCTGGTTCAAAGTTAAGTGTATGCAGAATCAAAGCCTTAGATCACAATTGGCAAGTTTAAGCAGTTTGTGAGCTCTGCAATGAGTTTTATTTATACCCCTTTTATTTGACCTCACGTTTATTTTGATGCACTGAAATATTTTAGGCGTTAAGCAGGCTTGCTCTGGAAATATTCAACTGCTTCGTTATTTCTGGCTGACTGTATTACAGGAACTGCAGGGAATCTGGTTAGGCACTGATGTGCTGTGCCCATATTTAACTCCAAAAACCCAATTAGAAATTGGAATAAAAATGGCCATATATAAATATAGAAGCTAAGTGTTCCACATACCATTCCTACCACTATCTAAATTCTTTGTTGACTTCTGAAGGGAGTTAGGCCTCTAGCTCTTTCTCCTCACCTGTTCGAAATAAACATAGAAGAGGTTTTTTCAGTGTACTGTGCTTCCCAAAACAGTCCATTAATTTGAATACTTTGCATTGGAGTTTTTAATCCTAGACTAAGTGGTAATAGCTATTACCAATGTTGTTGGGCCCGCAAAACAGTCTTCTAACAAGTAAAATGCACAAATCTATTTATCCCATCATAAGAAACTCACCCTCTTGGAGTAATTCTACAAGCCAACTCAACTGACCCCCTAACTATTCCTGTGCTTCAAAGTGACTTTTCCAGACTGATAAATTTGTGCTAGTAACCTGTACAGATGTGGAATTTGTCCCTACAGAGATGTGATTTTAATCCATCATCAAGAAGATACTTGTAGCCAGCTTTTGTGCAGTAGATTATTGATGGTCCCTCTTCCTTTATGCTTAGGATGCCAAGTAAGCGAGGCAAGCTCTAAAGAATTTCAATGAAGTGCCTCAGACCTCCCTGAAATGGTAAATAAACTGCACAGTGTTTTGTATTCTCGTATATTTTGCAAATGCTACAGAGGAAAATTAATCACCGCTGGTACTGAGACATGTATAGTTTCGGTCTGAAACATGGACACTCTTCCAAAGCTGCAATAAAGACCTGTCCTTTGTATTTGAAGATGTCAAGCTGCTGGAATCTGGTGCGAGCTGAGGTTGTCTGACATCACTTTCATTGTGGCTACTTCCAGACTTCTATTTGGATAGTATGATTGAAGCCTTAGCACAGAGTACTCGGTACAAATGACAGGACCTTTGGCAGAAGATGACAGATTTTAGCAAATAGATTAAAGGAAAATTGAAGCGCCTTTCTGCTCTTTTTGATTATTTTTATGCGTGTGGTCTCACACTGTTGCAAGATGTATGGAAATATGTTGGTGCATCAGAACCTCTAGGACACATATGAAAGGGAAGAAATTGAGTGTAGGGTGTTCTTTTCCTAACATGGAAGTGGCTGAAAGACCCGCTGTTGGTGATGCTGTACTCACTTTGTACTCTGCCTTATCAGTGGTGTTGAACAGAGATGTAAATTGTTCTGTATAAACAACATTAGTTTTACAAGCTGAATGAAAAAAAACACAGTCCCGTGTGCTTGGCTCAGTAAACTGAACTTCCTAATGATTGTCCTGGTTGCTGTCCTTTTGCTTCTTAGTTTGCATGTGGAGTGATAGAAATCCATTTAAGTGGAAGAAACGCAGAGTTTCAGAGTTCATACTTCTGAGTCTGGGTGGTAGATGTGCTTAAAGTTTCAGGAGGGGCTCGGTGGAAAACCTGGGACCAGGGCTGGCTGTGTCAATGACATGAGTGTTTGCAGTATTTCTCTTTTTTACCCAGCCAATAAAAAGAGTTATGTATAGCATCTGGTGTAGTGTTTGTTGGAGACCTCCTGCATGGGTCCACTATAGGAAGGTAAATCAAGAGTCATGTATGTGTTACACTCCTTCACTGGAAGGTTTTTTTTCTATAGGAGGACTCTGATTATAATGTTTTTGCCATCCAGGAACTGAAAACCACCAAGAATGCTGGTGATTTAGTCATTGAGTCATTATGAGGTTGCAGAAAAACGAAGGCAAGAGCAGAAGCAGCAAAGCAAACAATGAGGTGATCTAGTTGCCCACACAGTGAGTGGAGTCTGGGACCACTTGAGGTGTCCCGGGATGTCCAAGACGTCTTCACAGTGCTGGTTGTTGTGACAAAGAGCCTATGGGGGGTGACCCACCTCTGGAGTGGGAGCTGAAGGCTGGCTGGGTTGGCCCACAGCAGCCAATGTGCCACTACACACCTCTGAACAGCAGAGTCTTCTGTCCACTTTTCCTGTTGCCAGGGAAGAAATAACTGTGGTGTATTGGCCAAACTTGGCAATTATTGCCTTAAGGATGAGTTTGCTTTAGGTTATATGGAAAGTGTTTGGCAATCTACCTCACGAGCCATTTCAGCCAGCTGTAACAGCAAACAGGTATAAAGTAATTTTATCATTTTAATTTTTAAACTTTTGTGGTTTTTATTTTACAAAATGAGCTTGTAAAATTTATTTGCACTGTAGATAGAAGTCACTGTGAGGATTAAGTCTCAGGTGTAGGTATAGCACAAATTTCACCTGTTGCTCTTTATAATCAAGAGAGAGACAGTGGAATGTAATACACGTTCTCCAGCAAACAATGATCTCTCTACAAACTCCAGCCACAGAAGCCATCCACCAACAAACTGTGGCTGAAACACTGTTAGCACTAAAGTGGAAAATGGTCAGACATAAGCAACTTCATTTCCCCATGTCCCCCAGCAGTTATTAATGGTAACACTTTCATTCATTATTTACCTTTTCTGTATTTAATCTGTGACCTAGAGGTAAAGTGCTTTTTTAATCAGGAAGCAGCTTTTTGACCAATTTAATCCCAGCTGGTGTTTCTGAATCTATTCATACCCCATTAAAAATATTTAGGTAATATTTTTTACTCATTAGCAGCATAGTTCTACAGCTGTGTTAGAATTCTTAAAGGCAAATTAAAGCCGATTAGGATTTTTCAAATGGACAAATACTAAAATAATTTCTTAGTGTTGTAGATAAATTTTATCACTTCAGTCAGCACTGAATTGAGTTTACTGTCTGATGATACTTACTTTAAGAATTTCTGCTGTTGATGGTACTTATTTTAAGAATTTCCTCAAGAAAATAAAAGAAAAAAAAAAAGAGGAGACTCCAGTAAGTGCAGTACCCCCCAAAATTAATAAACGATCACAGACATTATATCAGGGTGGCATACGCTTTTGATAGCGCTGTTTTAGCCATTCTCCTGAACTGGAACACATTGTTTTTTGCTAATCCTGTGAAGAAGTTTGCAGTATGATGGATACCACATCGTGAATAATTAGAAACCGTGAGGCTGTAAATCCCACCCGAAACAATGCATCTCCGGGATTAGCTGTTTCTCCTGCAAAGGGCAGTATTCAATGATGGAGCAGAGCCATTCATTTTAGATACATTCCATTTGCAAGTAATCTTTCGTGTGAAAGAAAAGCAAGATGTATGATAGTTTACATGTCAATTAAAGCATGTTAGGAATAAAAGAGCATTTTCAGAAGCCTGAAAACCAAGTATTTCAGAAGAAGAATTAGCTCTTGGCTAGAGATTAATACCTGTGCAAAAATCAACAGTGACCTCATTATGAACCTGCCTTCCTCAGATTCTTGCAATTAACAATGAAAATGAATGAGAAGGACTTGTCTTGTAATTAGTGCAGGTTGGGACATCTGAACTGTCCCAGCAAGAGCATCTGAACTTTCCCAGTGCAGTGAAAGAAAACTTCAAAGAAGTCATTATTCTTTCAGTTCAGTTGGCTGATTGGGTTGGGGCTTTTTAAAGGATTAACTCCCTGCTGTGGCAAATAAGTATTGAAATGCTGGAAATGCCGATTTTCAGAAAGACTGTTCAGAATGAAAGCTGCTTTTCCTTTCTATTAATCTTATTCCCATGTGTCACTAGAATGTAGAAGGTGGGGAATTCGGGGAGGAATCTGCATTATGGTAGGAGTGCGCTTTGACCTTCTTGTGATACCGTTTCTCCTTTGTTTGTGAAGTTTTCAATGCTAGAATGTCAATCACTCGTCTTAAATTCATGAGTGTTTAAAATAATTGAAGTGGATCAAAATGTACCAATTAGAACAATGCTATGGAATGGGAGGATGTATTCACAAGTAGAAAGTTCTTTACTGTTAGCTGTTGTTTCAGGTCTCTTTAAAGCCACCGTTTCCCACTTCCCATCCAAAGAAATGATTTTCTGTAAGCTTCTCCAGGTTTTTGCCTTTAGTTGCAAGGACATGCACGCTGCATTTTCCAGTGCTGGTACCATGCCAATAAACTAATAACACAGTGTTCTTCTTAATGAGGTGGCAGTTTTCCTACCTCTGAAAATTAAGGATGTCAGTCTGCGGCAATTTGGCATGAGGTAGCTCTGCCCGTATCACTCTCTTCCAGTAGCAGTGAGGACAAAGTGCTGTTATTATCCATAAACCCAGATCGAACTTGAAATTCTATATGTAATATTTCTAGCCCATCAGCAGTCCACCCTATAGAAGTCAGAAAGGCCTTCCTTGAGCAGTCAAGAAATAAATAGTTAATCACTACCTTTCCACAGCTTGTAGATACTTGAATAACGTGCACATTACTGTGTAAGCAAAATGGAAGAGATCAACCTATGAATGTGAAAAATGAAATCAACCTTTACTTAGAAGAATTACTCGCATTTCTAGACTAACAAGCCTCAGAAAAAGCAGGATGCTGCAAAACGCAGTGCAACTGTGCCAATAATTTTCCAAAGAGCTCAAGTGCTTTCTCTGGCAAAACACTCCCTGAGCAAGGACTGCAAATGCTGTGGCAAGTGAAAAAAATATTTGCTATTTTAAAAAAATGTATATGGTCAGAAAAGTGACTGCAAGGGATGACAGTAGATCTATGCCCTGTGTATTTTCGGTCTTTCTGCTGACTACTGCAGAAAAATAAGTATGTGCTATTCTTTACATCAGTTAGCATTGCAGAGCCAACGCATCCCTGGGAAGGAATGAGCTGAAATCTGACCCAGCTGTATTAATTAAGTCCCAAATGGAGACTCTTTATTATAGATGATGACGCATGGACCATAAACAGCCCAACTTGATGTTCAGATCTCAGGCAGTGTTTAGTAGTGCAAAGGAGAAAACCTTGTAAGTCAAGTAAATCTCATCAGGAGTCACTCACAACAATGAACACTGAACTCACTGACACCACTTATAGACTCATTTTTCAACAAATAATTACATTTTAACACAAATTTCTTTTGGTCCTTGTCCTTGAAGTCATCATTGTTCATCTATAAAACAGATGCTCTTTGGGCGATGGGGGGACCAGCTCAGCAGAATGAAGACATTAATGTTTCTGTAACCAGTTCCTTTCTAGTCTACTCTTACCTAAAAATGGTACTTACATGCTAACAGAGATGAGAGAAATTTCCCTTTCTCTAACTACAAATATCTTTTTAGTTGCACATTTTTCTTTTTTCTTTTTCTTTTTCTTCCTCCCATGCTCACACTGCTTTTTTTCCTGGCTCTTCGAACAGCTCAAAGTTGAGAACACATTTTAAGGATGTGGGACTGTTTCTGAGGACACAAGGAAGTTACAGCGTGATTAAAAATGTCCATTTACAGTTTTCTCCACTGATAATGTTTAACATTGAAGAAATTTCCTGTCCTGTTAAGGGCTGCTTTAATTTGAACAGATGGCACCATTTTTCATCATTGAAACTGTAAACCTTTATGTAATTTACTGACATATAATTTGTATTTATCTCCTTGCAGGGTCTTAATTTTTTGAATGTAATAGCTCTCAGTGGATTCTGCCATGTACCACTGTACTGTGCCAAATAGTCAGCATTGATTTTCATATTGACTTAGATCAGTTGTGCCATTAATGTAAAATGGATGGGAAAGACATCAAGTATTATATTCTGAATGTTTTCATTCTCCGATCTGATATTAATAATTCGCAATGTATTTACCAAGGAATATGCATTTCAACTTCAGCCAGGAGTTGAAAATAAATTTACCATGAGCCCTTGTGACTATGTTGGTTATGTGTTGGCTTATTCACTGCGATTGTTCCTTTCCGTCCCTCTGCCATGTGGATTCCCTCCTTCTAGCTTGTCCAAAGCACTGTACAAAAGCCTGTCCTACTCAACGCCATGATTCATCGAACAAAATCACTCGAGGTGCCAGCTGATGTACTTGTACAATCTCAGATGATTCCTACTCTTTCTTGTTCTACCAATTACCTTCTGTTCTATAAAAAAAAAAAAAAAAGCTGTGCTTTTCACAGCAAACTTCTACATGATGTGGCAAGTCTCCTAGAGTCTGCAGCCCTCCTGTGAGGCAGATGGGAAATTCTGTGACAGCTTCAGTTAAATTTAAACTGGAAGTTTCTGATGAATTCAATCCGAAGATGAAATTCTGACTGGAATAGTAGCTCCTCTGTTCTTATTTTCAGCTTAACTTGGATTGGGTTTACATTAGCCTTATATTTACAGTTCAGCTGTGTAAATTGTGCTCAATTTGTGTTTTCCTACTGTCCTACCCTGTTCATTGCCGATAAGAATTTGTCAAATGTACATATTATTGCTCAAATGTAAGCTGAAGCTAACCCTAAACTCCATCCCTCTGGAACGGAGCTTTCCAGGTATCTCACCCAACTGTTATTTTTCTCTGCTTCAAATATGTACAGCTTTTCTCGTTACTGTGCTCTGCTTGTTATATATAGTTCTGTGTTCATCTCTCTCCTACCATTTTCATGGTTTTTATCTCAAAATGTAGTGATGCCAGAAATCTTTCCTCCTTCGTTGAATGTGCCAGTAATCACTCCTCATTCAACATGTTCTGACTGTCATTCTGTGTTTTCCCTCATGTCTCCTTTTGCATTCAGGCATTTCATGACAGCAGGTTATATTATTCCGTATTGGTAAAACACCCTGTGAACATATAAACTTATATACATGATTTTTAAGAATCATGTAGATCTGAATAAGTGATATGCTTAAATTCTTTGGGATTGATTTCAGTTTGGCATGTGTTGATTTGTGGTGAAATTGCAAATGTGTTTTTTAAGTTGGTCGATGCTCGAGTCATTCGGATGGTGTGTATCTGACAAAGAACAGCACGAGGCAAAGTGGAGCTGATGAGTATTTGGGACAGAGAGGTGTGAAAATAATCATTGCTATAGATAATACAAGCAAATTATATTATGCCTGTTGTTTTTGGTTTGCACATTAGGTTACAGCTCTACATGACTTAGCTTCTTTAGAGCACTTGTGTACTTTTGCTGTTAAGCACATCTTTCACATTCATTTCGGATGTGTTTTGCCTGCATCTGTTTTAAAAGCCCACAATCTCCTACTTTACCTTCTTAATATTGTTAATATTTTTCTTTTCATGTTGAATAACTATTAAGCTAGTGAGCGTGGTGGAGTTAAATGGATGTCATATTTCTGTACGATTTCTGGTTTTTTCCTCATAGAAGATGGAAAGCACAGCTTTCAAGCCCTTTTTATGACTTACCCTTTGCCTATTTATTGTGGTTTTTCCCCACCTGCTTTTTTGCTGAGATTTCATATTAATGGCTTTTTGTTAACTTCTGTGTTTGTGCTTCAGTATCAGAGATGATAATGGTGCTTCTCTGGGAACTAGGCATGACAGTTTGGTGCAAATATTATTGCTAGAGAACAAGTGTGTTGGCAAAGAGTTATTCAAGGTTGTCCATGACCACTGCCATGCATATAAAGGGAATTTTTACCCTATATTCACCCTATTTAGAAGACCAACATACCCATATGTTGTTAAATCCATGGATTATCTGGTCTGATAATGACTCAGTACCTGGGTGTATCAAAGCAACCACAGCAGATGAGAACATGTGCAGGTTTAATTGATAGTGATATATCCTTTCTTCAAGTAACGTGACTTAGTGTGAAGTTCCTAGATCTGCCAGTGTGGGCCTTTATAAAAGTTAATAAAACATGTTAAGGTGTGAGAAGTGCAGCTCTACAAAAATCTTGATCTACAAAATACTTATGTATAGTCTTGAATTCTACAGAAGCTGGAGAGAAGGGATACCATCCAGAAGGACCTGGACAGGCTTGAGAGGTGGGCCTGTGCAAACCTCATGAAGTTCAACAAGGCCAAGTGCAAGGGGTCAGGGCAGTCTCTGGTATCAGTACAGGCTGAATGGAGAATAGATGGAAAGCAAACCTGAGGAGAAGGACTTGGAATGTTTGTTGATGAGAAGCTCAATGTGAGCCAGCAGTGTGCACTCACAACCCAGAAACCCAACTATGTCCTGGGATGCGTCCCCAGCAGCATGGCCAGCAGGTCAGGGGAGGTGATTCTAGCCCTCCGCTCTGCTCTGGTGAGACCTCACCTGGAGTACTGTGTCTAGCTCTGGGGACGTCGACCTGTTGGAAAGATTCCAGAGATAATAAAACCATGAAGGCAGCTAGAGGGCTGGAGCACCTCAGCTGTGAAGGCCGTCTGAGAGAGCTGGGGTTGCTCAGCCTGGAGAATAAGAGAAGGGAGACCTTAGAGCCCCTTCCAGCACCTAAAGGGGCTACAGGAAAGATGGTGGGAGACTCGTTATCAGGGAGTAGGGTGATAGAACAAGGGATAATGGTTTTAAACTGAAAGAGGATCAGGAAGGAATTCTTTCCTGTGAGGATGGTGAGACACTGGCCCAGGTTGCTCAGAGAAGCTGTGGCTGCCCCATCCCTGGAGGGGTTCAAGGCCAGGCTGGATGGGGCTTTGAGCAACCTGGTCTGGTGGGAGGTATCCCTGACCAGGGCAGGCTGTTGGCACTACATGGTCTTTATAGTCCCTTCCAAGCCAAACCAATTTATGATTCTATGACATCAGCTTTTTATGAAGTGCTTAGCCTTTCTCAAGATCAAAACTTTGTTACAACTTTGACCGGTATTTTATAACCTCAGTTTTTCATTTGCTTATCTTGAATTGGTTGAAGCACAGGTTCAGTTACTTCTGAACATAGTCTCCTGAGAATTAAAACCAAGCAGAATACCATTTATTAGCCACAGTAAAATAGCTTGCGTCTCATCTGAATGTTTCTAGTTTTGTTCCAAATTTTTCCTGGTAGTAGATTATTTAAGTGCTAATTTTAATCTGATCTTCAGAAATAAGGAGGCTGATTAATCAAGTTATATATTGTATTGGTAAATTGTATTATTAAATGAATGTGTTGGGGTTTTGTCTGATTTATGATTCAAAGAACTTTGTATCACGCGTGCATTTCCTGTCTGATATTGTTTTCTGATGTGCAGTGTCACGTAGCATGGTGTACAGCCAGAGTATTTACTTTTTTGACAGGGTAATACAGAACATTTTCTAACTTATCTCCAGCAAATCTCAAAGAGATCTGACAAGATAATAGCTTTTGCCTGTATCCTGTGCCTTTTCCTGTTTAGTTATTCAGTCTCTTATCTGGTGCTGTGAGCTCCTTAGATAAGTGTTACTTGATTGTTTAATAACTAAGGTGCTTTTCATAATGCCTATCATGCTGCCAGAAACCATGCTGTTTATTTCATTCATGTTCTGATCAATTGGGTATTAAGTAATTACTATTTTGGGCTATCTCCAAAGGCTCTTTGCCTCTGCAGTACCCTCCATTACAAAGATGCTGTATTCTGGCACTCAGTGGTGGTGAGGTGTGTTGTAACTAATTACTGGAGAGCAGTAACAAATAAATTCCTTGGTCCATAGGACCCCAAGTTGTAGGGGTTGCCAGCAGCGCTGAACCATACATATGATAGTGCTCTGTAGATCTTGGGAATGATTTTGCCTTTTCTTATAGTGAATGGGGTATAATTCCCCATTTAAAATATTTAGTTTGGAGCTCTAGGCCAAACATCTTCACCAGGCATGTCGTTAGAGGCTATCTAAGTGGCCGAGTGCTCATTAGGGGTGGAGAGCACTTACTCTGCACCTGCAGAAGAGCAGATGGTCTTGTTTCCTCTGCATGGAGCCGACTTCTCTCTCACCAAATTGAGCTCTGCAAACCACACCAGCCTGCAGTAAGTGGGGGAAGATCAGGGGATTTGCTTCAAAATTGCTCTGCTGCTTTGAGCCGAAATGCGAATATAAAAACAGCCTTTGTGTCTATATCTCCGCTGTCTTTTCTTGCCTCTCTCTTTGTGTTACTTACAGGAAAGACAGGTTTTAGAGAGGAGGCTTTGTGATCAGAAACATGTTAACTGTGATTTGGTTGTTGGCTGGTTGCGAGGAACTCCCATGATAGGAGTGGTTCTGTGGGAGTTTTATATCTGGTCTTCTGAAGCGTACACTGTTCTTCTGCTCACCTGGAAAAAAAACACCTATGTAATCGCACCAAATTCTCAGTCATGATACATCACTGCAAGAGAAAACTGTAACCACAAATTTTTTCATAAATATTTGTCCTGTGAAGAAGGAGCAGTAATAAAAGCAAGTCACCCCTGGAAAGGCGACCAGGGCATGCCTTTAGTGACAGTGAATGTACCTGCAGCTACCGTGGAGATAGATTTATATTAACAACTGAGATTATAAAAGGGATGATGAAAAGCAAGCCTCAAACCCTGCACCTTATTAATGGAGTCACAAGACAGGAATCTTAATGGAAGTGGGAAATACTTTCAATTGACTTCATCTTCTTTACGGAGGAATCTAGTGATCCTCTTTCTGGCAGTTCGTAAGACAGGCTGCTAAGAAAAGAATAACAGGGAGTGATTTACATTATCACCAAATTCAATCTTGAAGCCAGTAATTTTGGTGTCAACCTACAATTACAGGCAATCACTTCCACTCGTCTGGTTGCTCTCCTCTGCTACTGTTTACAGTGGGTACTTACCTAATGCACAGCATTGTGTTGAGTTGATTGTACTTTTGTTGTCACTAATCAGATATGTTAGATTTTCTCTATGATGTAATGTTGCATCTGTGGAAAGCTATAGGCAGATAAAAGTGTTTCTAGTTAAGAGAGGAACATGTCTTTTTGGTTCATCGGCGCATAATAGGGGCTGTCGGTAGGATGAGGGGTAAATGAAAGAGAGGAGATTTAAATTAGGTATCAGGAAGAAATTCTTTGCTGTGAGGGTGATGAGACCCTGGAACAGGTTTCCCAGAGAGGCTGTGGCTGCCTCATCCCTGGAGGGGTTCAACGTCAGGCTGGATGGGGCTTGGAGCAACACCACATAGTGGGAGGTGTCCTTGCCCATGGCAGGGGGATTGGAACTCAATGATCTTTAAAGTCCCTTACAACCATTCTATGATACTAACTGGTTTGCAGAATTCTGGAAGAATTCCACAGAGCTGGAATCCCCAAATCCACACTTGACAATGATTTCTAGGCAAAGCTGGATCTGGAACAGGCAGCAGAGGCATCTTCTCCCATGTTGGCTGGTGGTTTTGCTGCAGTGACCTGTGGTAACCGCTGCCCTCCTGACAGGAGAGGGGATCACAGTGATGCAGGAGGAGAGGCAAAGGACAAGGCTTCTTCCAGATTTCAGGTTGCAGAGAGCACGCTCTTTTTGTGTCCAAGCACCAGATTATTGTTTTTTTTTCCCCAGGCAATATTCTAAAATGCTTTTACCAAAGGCAATTCATTAAGTTTGAGTATTACCAAGCAGCATGATTAATTTTCTTTCATACTTGGCAAAAGCCTGAATCAGTTAAAACTGGTTTCCAGTCAGCCTTAGAATATGGAGACATTACTGTATCCCCTCAGCTGAAAGAAAGGAGTTTCTCCGTTGCTTTTTTCAGTCCTTAGAGAACCCACCAACAAAACTGTCTGAATTGCTGATGGTCCTGATTGCTCATAGATTAGTTGTGTTTGCTTTGCCAGGGGTGCAGCAGGCTTTAGTTCAACAGCAACAGTTTTCTCTCGCATCCTGCAAAAGTTCCAGCCAGGCAGGTGGGTCTGGGGCTCCTGGTGAGCAAAGCCCATGGGGGAAGCACTCGAGGTCCTTGCCACCCTCACAAACCACACAGGGTGATAACACTGATCTCGATGTAATATGATTAATGTCATTAATGGAACGATATTGGTGATTGTGCTGAGGCTGAAATGAGAGCAAGAATATCTTAAACACCCCATATTGGCAAGTTGGAGAAGCTCAACTGCTTTCACGTGAATCATTTCAATGCATCGTTTTAAAAAATCTTGGCAGCAGTTTCAGCCTTCCTTTAGTTGTATGTGTTTGGAGAAGTGAGAAAATAAAAAGATGCAGGTTTTAGGCTTTTCAGTGTAACAGCTTACAGACAATATTGGGGTTTTTGATAATTACTGAGAATTCTTCTGTGTGACACTTTTGTTCATTATATTTTCTTAAGGATTTCTGACATTCAGGAACACAGACCTTTGTGAATTCTTGCTGTTACAGCTCTCTGTTTTTGTGTTTTTTTTTTTTTTTTACATCTATTTTTTTACATAATTTTTCTGTAAATTCTTCTCATTAGGCAAAATGTTGTGTTTGATTCATTTAACCCATCTACTTGTGTGATATGGCAGTCACTTCATTAAACATCTAGATGAGAATAAACAGAAAGCAAGCTGTCTTGCAAAAACAAGATCTCGTGTAATGTGTTAAACTATATTAATCATTCCAGTTTTCCATATTAAAAGATAATTAGTACTCATAGCATAAAAATTATGGTATAAAAAAACCTGGAAAATTTTGTATAGCAGGCACGTGCGCAGATATACACACTTAATCCTCGTACAACGACTAAAACCTGGTTATGTGTCAGTTCATATTCTCATGTAATTTCCTTTCTCTTAAATAAATTCTCATCTTTCTTACCCAACTCTGCAACTCATAAGTTATGCAGTGTGGTGCTATGAAAGCAAGACCATAAAATATAAATTTAGGCTGAAGAAATACAATCTTGCAGTCAAAGAACAGCACTCTTTAGGGAGTTATACCTACCTGGAAACCTGGGGAAGGAGACCACGTGGTCTACCTACGGGGAGTTTTGCATCATGTCACTGTTGGGAATGATGAGGTCAACACACTCTAGGTAGTAGGTCCTCAGAAAAGCAGTTGTGGTCTCTTGCTTTCAGAAAAGGATGTCCCTAGAGGTTTGGTTTTCATGGATCACATTACCTGGTTGGCTCACAATTCCTTGCAGAGATGCGGCACCGGTACTAGGAATTTATTGCTACTCACCACCTTGATGTTCCTTGGTTTAGCCCTCAAAGCTTGTGAGTCTTTGATTACCTCATGAAGGAGTGAGAGCAAGGTTAGGTCAGGGGAATTCAATCTTTGAGGCAGAAAATAACCTGCAAAACACGTGAAAAAAACAGGTACTGCATCCTGAAGCACCTGAGGTGGCAGTATTTTGTAATTTGTGTGTAATACTCATACCTTGTCACCCTTGCAGCCATCTCTGAACTCCTTTGTGGGGTGATGCCCACCACATTGATGATCCCTAGTACCTTTTCTAGTGTTTCAAAGCTGAAAAGACATTCCAGCTCACTCTTTGATCATATTTAAGGCTATAGTTTAAGTATATGCAAATGAAGCTATAGGGGTGATCATGATGGTCTTGCATTTGGCCAAGATGCCTTCTGCAGTGGCTGTCACTTAGGTCTATATTCTCAGGTACCGATGAGTTATTTACTAAAAGTGCTTACTGGTTTAGTGAGAACTTGTACTTTGGTCTTGATCTTGTCACCATTGAAAGGTTGCTCCCATGTTGATGAATAATGTCCTTTAAGAATCTGTGGTTTGATTCAGAGCAGGTACTATACGGTGAAGGCTGAGAGATTCCAGTCCCCTGGGACTCGGGTGTTACTGAGGAGATGTGAAGCAGTGAAGATAAAAGGAGCTTAATGTGTTATAACATTTTAAAAGAGGTCATCCTTATTCTTCACCTACAGAAACCCTGTCCAAGGCTGTTGTCTTACTGCTGCTCAATTCTAGGGGAAAAAAAAATCTTTCATATCTGCTGCTTTGGTTTGGGTTTTTTTGTGATTTTTTTTTTGGTTTTTTGGAAGATAAAGAAATACTGTCAGGTATGTAATTGTATTATTAAAATAAGAAACTCCAAGAAGAGAATGTTGCCTTTCTTTCCTGGAAGGTACTTTTTTTCTGTCTTTACCATAGAAAAAGCAAACAGTTTGCAGCTCTTCCTAAACACAGGCCTGACTTGTACTAGATGTTGCATTTCAGGACTTCATCTAATCAGGGCACGGGAAAAACAGGCAGCCTGAAAAATCATCTCCCAAAACAGAATCAAATAAATGGGATTTTTTATCTCTTCAATCCCATTCAACTTTTCAGTGCAGTTCCAGTAGATGGACCTTTTTTGGCTGTAAACGAAGGCAGCTGTTGGCTTACAATACCAAATTCTAGCCAAAATTATCAGTTTGGCACTTCAATAAGCATTGATATTCAGCCTGAACTTTTAAAAAGGCATAGAAAAGTAGACCAATTTTAAAGCAAAAAATAAAGATATATTCCCTGTTTAATGGGAATTGCACTAGAAATCACAAACCTTGACAACTTTGGGTGAGCTTCTGTATTCCGGGTTTTGAAGGTGTGCTTTAACCACAAAAGTAGCAGAAATGTCAGGGTCTAGCAAAGAGTGTGTCTTATGTATGGATTTAAAAGCAAAATAGGAGCACATGTTGACCTAGTAAATGTAGGAAATACAGTGTCAGAATACAATATACCAAATGGCTGGTTATTTTTTTATTAAAGTCTTTACATTTCTGGCAAGAAGTTGTGCCAGAAGCATGGGTGACTTCAGCCAAATGAAATTTGTTTTTCAGTAATAAGCTTTATTTTGTCTTTTGACAATAGATGCCTCCACACTTGAAGTGGAAACTTCCCTTCTTATTGGCTTGCTGGCTCTCCAGTTAAAAGGCAAGTAAGTTTTTGCCACACAAAGCAAAAAGCCTTGTGAATGTTGTAAAGCTGGAGCACATAGACCCTTTGGGTCTGAACTTTTTATGTGTGCATAGTTGTAAATGATGCACAATACACTAATGAATGGGACCCAGGTAGATTGAGTGGCACAACCGTGCCAGACGGAGTTATATACCGTATTGGTCAATGGAGCAGAATTTCTAGAAGACAAATGGGGCTAATAAAGCATAAAGCACTTGTAGCTTCACGGTGATTTGTTGCACATGCTTACAGCATCACCATGAATTTTGGAGTATTAAATATTACCTAAATGTGATCAAATTCAAAATTGTAGCTAGATGGAAGCATGACACTAGATTAACTGATTAAAGCAGCCTTTGAAAAAATGAACATAAACACTCTGTATATCTATACTGTCTTGAACTTGACAAGTAAGGGAAGATTAGAGTTTATTAAAACAGTCATTCTGTGATTTACACTTAACTTACTTTGAAGACTATAGAACTGAACAATTTTGCAGGACTGAGTATTTAAAAGAAAGATTAGGGAGATGTGCATGGGAGTGCAGGCGTATGACCGTACAGTTCTCAAATGCATTTCAGCTGGGATATTTCTCGTCCCAGTAAACTGTGAAGTATGCAACTATTTATTTTTTATTTTTTTCCCCCCATTCCTTGCCAGTTCTCCTCAATCTGTCTCTTTTGTCTGTCATTGAAAAGAGAACATATGTTCTCTGGTAGGTTCTTTGTCACTTACCTAGTGTGATATAGGGAAAAAAATTATCAAGCCCTGCCCAGCAAATTACCAGTACTTGTTCCTGCAAATCTGGTTTGTCAGCCCCAAATGCCTGCTCCCTCAGCTCATGTGATATATCCCCCATCTGTAGAAGTCCGAGGTGGTGGGGCTAAGCCTTGAATAGGATTCCAGTATGCTGCTGATACATGAATCATTTGTAAAAACAGTATGTGCTTCTGGCAGGAGGCGAGGAGAAATTTCAAGCCCCGTGAGCAGTTTCAGAGAAAGAAGAGAGCAGCCTCCATGGTGTGTTGGCCAAAGCTCATCAGGTTGATAAGAAAAACATTTTTCCTTTATTCCAAGACAATATATGAAATATTGCTGGAGGTATAATGGCAGCAATTTAATTATACAGTGTCTTTATTACCAGATCGTGAGATAATTTGCACAGCTTTCTAAGATATCTTGCGTATGCAAGAAATTCTATGACTGATGCTAGCTATTTATTTAGGTCCTTTTGTGGCATGCTTTCCACTGATATTAATTAATCTCCTCATGTTCCTATGGCTAGAAGTATTACTAAGGAAGTGTAAAGTTTTTTATTATTATTCTGTGAGTAAAGGATGTTTTTTTAGCTGTCACATTATAAAGAAAGCTATTTCTTACCTAAAGGGCTTAATCAGAAAGATCTGTCAGTGAAGAATTCTCTGCAAATCAAACCCCACAGCTGGTTTCCATTTGTCGTCTCTGAGGGTCAGTTAAAAATGTTTTTAATGTTTTGACACACTTTTTTATTTTTCTTCATCTGTTCCTTGCTACCGTAGGGGCTGGAAGTGACCAGACAATTAAGTGAATACCTAAGGACTCGAACATAATTATATGCTAGTTCTTGGTCATAGTAACTTCTGACCTTACATTTTATAACAGACAAAGGTTTCTCCTTTTCCTTGTGCAAAGTTTTACAAGATAAGGCAAGACAATCGTTCACTCCTGTTTTTTTCCCCTCATTCACATAAAAACTGCTAATAAATTAAAAACCACATTATTTAATTTACCAGTGTAGAAAATCCTGTAATCTGGCTTTATTATCATGTAGCCATCACTATAATTCATTATTTATATGAAGGATAAAACAGCTGAGCTTACATGAAGCTGGCAACAGAAGCTACACTTCTAGAGACAGAGGATGGTAACAGAAATGGGTAAATAATTTCCTTTTCATTCCTCAATTTCTATTTTATTACAAAATCTACTATTTTTCTGCATTTTATTAAGCAACTCTCATAAATTACTATAAGAACCTGTTTATGTTATTTAATTTTAAAAAAGAAATAACTTCCCTGGAAAGTTATTACATTTTAGTAACTTTCTGGAAATACTACATTTTAGTAACTCGGCATCCTCTTGGTCTCCTGTACGTTAAGCTCATTCATTTTCTTTCTGTCTTCCTTACAAACAGAATGAGGTAAAGCAATACTTAATGTGAAATAGCTCAAAGAAATGGAAATAGACTGCTTAATAGCATTAACTAGTATTTTCTACTTTGGGGTCATTCCTGAGCTCAGGGCCACACTATTAGGGAATGCTCCACCATCGTACAGTAGTGTCCTTGTTCAAATTTGTCATGATGTTGTTCCACTTGGGTTGTAGCAATGCAGAAATCTGCTTTAGTTCTATGCTTATTCTCATTATTCCTGACTTTTCCATGGCTGCATAGCCATGTTCTCATCAGTGGTCCTTCAGTAGCAAAAGATAGTTGATTCTTCTTGGGTTTGGTTTTTTTTTTTTTTTAAATGCATTCTCTTCCATCTAATATTTGTTGTTGAGCCTTAATTAAAGATTTTAAAGTGCTTTGAAGCCATAAGAAATATTCTCTTCTCTACTACAAAATATTGTATGTATTATGACAGCGGAATTTTTCCAACTTCTCTTCAGTGGCTACAGTGAGGTCACAGGATGCTCATTTTGAATTTTGGTCGTGGTGATCACTCACTGAAATCCAAACTTTCCTCTTCTGCTACTCTGAGTTGTGTTTCTAACTTGCTGGCTTCACGTGCGCTAAGTGTTACTAAATCCCTCCAGGGCTTGAGACCATCTCTTGCCAATTGCAAGGACCACCTTTGTCCTTGAGTTTAGAACTGTAGCATTCAAGATTATCAGATAAACTGTTATTTAGGATTGATTTTTTTTTTTTTTGGGTGCAATTATAATGATGAAATGTTAATAGGTCACAGTTAATTAATTCTTTCTATCATGACAAATGATTGCCTCCAGCAGAGCTGCTCTTATGAGTGTAGAAAACAGAGGGTCCGCTCTGATATTATTTGGACAAGTTATTTGACCTGTCAGGCTTGTTTAATTATTACAGCTGCCATTAAGAAGCAAATGTTAAATGTCAGAAGATAATAGCCCCCTAAAATGCCATGTGAAGCAAGTGCTTTTTACATGTGAAACCTTTCCTCCGTGTGAAAGCAGTATTGATATACACCATTTCAAAATTCATCTTGCAGATTACATCAAACAATTAAAAGGATTTGAACCCTTTCCATCCCCTTTAACTTCTTCAAAATGAAATCTAAGCCCAGTGTCCTGGTCTGACGAGTGTCAAAGGCAGTATGACTTGTATGTACAGCTGATTACTTTTGAGAGTATGTGCTTAATATAATGAGCATGCTTCATGGTGTAATTAAAGGGAGTGTGTAAGGGAGTACAGCTTCCCTGCCTTTGCTGGAGAGGGAGAGATCTTCCCTCTTTCATTCTGAATTTCTGCAAGCCTTGTATGAATTTTTTTCCCTCCTCTCTCTGTTAGTGCAGTTTACTTCCTCCGATACAGTCTGCCTACTGGCAGGACCGGGAGTCCTGGATCTGAACAGTTTCTGTTGTGCTATCTCATTAACTAACCAACACCGGGATGGTGAAAATTATGAGGATGATGTGAGAAGAAGCCTTAGTTTGCAGTCTTGAGACATTCGTGAGCCATTGCTTCCTTTGTGCCGGGACCCTTATGCATGGAGAGGGGCACTCAGCCAAATCTCAGGTAGCTCAAGGGCAGATGGAGGAAAATCAGGTGAATGGACTGTAGCAACGTGTGACCGTGAAGTAAAAATCTCTGGAAGGCTGACCTTGTATCTGTGTCTAGCAGCATGGTACTAGCATGCACTTTAGTTAATTGCTTTTAGAGTGTTTTATTGTGCTGCTTACCAACATAATGCCGTTACTATGTCAGTGAAACTCCAATGCAAGTGGGACTTAAGGTTACATATCTGCTCACAAAGCCCCACCAAACTGGAAAAAAAAAATTAAAAAATCAGTAATTGGGTTATTGTCTAGGAGAGTTCCTTGAGGAAGAGTAGGTTGCTGCTTCTAATGCTGTGCTTCTCTTCTCTAACACCATAAACAGATTGTGAGTGAATGTACCTTATACTTATTCATAATAGATTTGTGTCAACACAGATAATACGTGTATATATCTCCTTTCATTTACGAGTGCTTAATAGAGCATGGATCTCATTTGGGAAAGCATAATACCCTTGAATTGGGGGGAAAAAAAGTAGCGTGTGCTAGGAGGGCTGTCCTAATTACGGCATATGGCTTCTTTGTCAACCATGTTTATATCTTTATCTTATGCTACTGTCCTGAAGCTCTGAGGTACTGGCCAAGCCATGTCAGGAGATGTTCCCATCAAGTACCATTAGTGGCTCAACAGCCTTGAAAGCCATGGGAAGAGCGATGCAGCTTTCTGGCAGTGGGAGGTCATTTCTCTGCGCTTTATAGCTCTTTAAAATCAACAGGCAACAGAGAACAGGCAATGGCCGTGCTTCTTGTGGAGTGTGACTTCTGACCAATTCTTTTGATGGTAGATTGGAATACATCAAGTTTTAACCATTTATAATATTGTTTTATCCACAGGACTGGATTACATTGTGCATAATCTGTATTTGAATATTTTTGTTGTCTGCTAAGTATAGTGTTCCAGTATGTAATATATGTAAACAGTGAAGACTTTTGAAATAATATAAAAAAATACAAACATCAGATTGCAACTGGCAACACTTCTGCATCTCTAATTCTACCTCATATACTCATTCAAAACTACGTTAGCATCTTTTTTTCCTCCAAACAGATATAGCTGACTTATTCATAGAGGGACGTGACATAACTTTGATGTGTTTTTCCTGTCAGAGCCAGGCCAGTTTTATATTTCTAACCAGATCACCTAGTATGAATTGCAGCAATACCATTGCCGTTGCTCGCTTTGTGCTATTCACTGTAGATGAGGACATAATCCCTGGAATCTTCCATCAGTAAGTTCAAGTGATTTTTTTTTTTTTTCAGAAGTCATACAGAGTTGCTTGCTGTACAATAAGCAGTTCAGTATCTCCAGGCAGTTTTATTATCCCACTGTGTTTTCAGTACAGAGCCATGACCCTGTACTGGGATAGAAGCCAGAGGATGAGCAGCATGAGATATTATAATTTGGTTTTATTCGAGACCTTTTTAACAATGTAATAATTTATGATAGCCAAGCTTTCCTTTGGGAAAATATATAGGAAAACAATTTTATCTTAAACTTCCTTACAAAAGCATGGGTTTGGACTAAAGAATTTTTTTCTTAAGTGATATGTTTGTGGGCAACATGGCTAATTAATCTAAATATCCTTGGGTTTGTGGCATTTAGGTACAAATGAAGTTATATATCTCATACCAGGGATGGTGTATGTTAAGTGCTTTGTTTAGAAAACTGTTCGAGTCAGCACTGTTCTCCGACACTTTGTCTCAGCGTATCCGCAATATTCAGATCCTGAGAACCTATTTTGCTGAATCTAATTGATTCACACATTCCTCTCTGAAATTGTTTAATATCTCATGTTCACAAAGATAGCAACTTTTACACATCATTTCATTTAAAATGTAAGATTCTGGTTTATACTTGATAAGCCACAATGCTGGGAAGCACTGCGTTTTCATGAATAATAGCTAGAATACCTGGAAGATTTTTTTTTTAAAACAGCTTTTCTTTCCCCCCTGTCTGTCCCCCCCCAGTTTAATTGGAGCAATCTAACGCTTGTGCGTACCATGAAAATTATAGTTTGTGGCACTCAGCTTTCAAGAGGCAGCTTTTAATGCATTTTAAAACAGGACTCCATCCTGTTGATGGATTCCGAACAGTTGTCTGCTATACCTGCAGATTATTCCAGGTTTTCTGTGTTATAAATAGAAACTAAAGTGGAGCTTCAAACTAGTCATCTAACTTCAGCATGGGCTGGATTCTCAGTGTCGTACTGTCTCTAAATAAACATACTCGTTCCAGGTCCGTTCTCAAGTGAGTTTCAAACTGAACTTCAAATTGTTGCTCCTTTCCAAAAGGGAGCATCAACAGGTCTCGTTTTCCCTCTTTTAGCAGAAGTTTTAGGCAGTTGTTAAGAAACGGCCTTAGGTGAAAATGTCTTATTTGGATAGCCAGCTGTATTAACCTGGGATTCCTGAATTTGTAAATTTGACATATTTTAGCTGGTTTAACATGATTTTTGTAATACTGATGGTCTTTCTTAGAGCTATTTCTATAATATTTAAAACAAATGAATAGCCCTCTAAAATCCAATAGATAATTTTCTTACCTGTTGTGATCTTCTTGAAATGCAGTGTTATCATATTGGAATGGCTCTGCTGAGATTCCTGGCAAACTCTACTTCTTGGATGAAATAACCAACTAGATGTACATTTTGGGCACTAACCTTTTCAGGGAAGTGTTCAGGTGACCAACTGATTCCAGTTCCACTGTCACCTTCTGTTATCACCTGAAACAAAGGAGATTGGTACTTTCTTTACTTAAAAAAATTGTATTCCATAGCAATTCTTGCACGATGCATTTTTTTCAGAGCAAGCATTTATTAGGTTGTTCTTATACCCAAATATTCCTATGAAATGTTAACTAAAGTTATTTTTAAACTTGTGAGATCTTTGTTGCTTGTTCCATGGTGTAAATCTCTTATCCGTTTGTAGGAAGGTAAAGAGAAAGATTTGGTAAAAGTCAGATTTGCTATTCATACAATTTTATCATCATATTGTGAGCATTTATATCCCTAGAGCTTGATGTACCGCTGGGAAAATTTCTCATTTACTGTAGATGGGGTGACTGTGGGTGTGGAAGAATAAAGAAAACCATTTAAAACTTGACACAGCTTGCCAAAAAGGTAGATGGATTAGTCTCAGAAGAGCGCAAGTAATAGCAAAATTGAAAGAGGCCACTGAACAGAAAGTTGATATGTGACCTAACTTTTTTTTTATTATTATTATTATTATTGTTATTATTCCTTGTAAGGCCAGACGTGCTCTATATGGTGCCTTAGCATTTGTTGTGTCAGTGAACCATACATGTCACAAAAATCTTAAGGGAAAACTTGAGCTGCCTTACGGCACTTGAGAACTATCTTCCTTACGTCCTCCTGTCTTTCTGGGTGCCCAAATAAGCAAAAGATTTCATATGGAAATATTTTCAATTTCTGAACTAAGGATACTTATAAAAAAACAGCCTGAGATGCATATAGATATTTATGAGCGGATACCCAATCTCATGTTGATGCTGTGTAGCATCCTGCTAGCTTGCCTCCACAGAAAAAAAAATAATCACAATTACAAGCGCTAAAAAGTTTTAGTTTTATTGTAAATCTTGCTTATTGCAGAGGTGCTTTACAAATCAGCTGAGATCCTTCGTACTGGAAACATTGCACGCTCAAACTATCAGGCATTTCCTGCCCTGAAGTTTACCGTTAAAGTAGATAAGGCATCCAAAATTGGTAACTTTCCCTCTTCTTTCTGCTGAGCTTTGAACACGTGTTTGTGGGGCTCATCCTCACCTGCTCTATTCTGGTATTACTGCAATGATGTTAATGAAACGATGGCAATTTTTAGCGGTGACAGTAGCCTCCTTTACATACTGGAACTTTCTTTTCTTTAGTAAAACTACAGCTGAAAGAACATTTCAGCTACAGTAGAACAACATATCCGTGTACTGGAAATGGAGCATATTAATTGGGTATGTATGAAATGAAAATTGCCTTACAGAGAAACAGGAATCAAACCTACAATTTCCTACTATTAAAGTATTAATTTAATTTTTTATTTTATTTCATCTGTAGTGATAACCAGGGACATATTTTTTTTGCATTTTAAAAGCCAGAATCGCTCTTTGGAGTTTCCAAGTGAAAACATGCCCATCTTTTAATGTGGGTTGTTAAACTGAGACCTGAATGGCCTATTTATTTGCTGCTTTGTTTGAGTGGAGACTGGATCTAATCTGTATGTACACCGAGGGCTCTCCCTCCCTCAATTTCTCTGAAAAACTGCAATTAAATTTTCTCCATAATAGGATTAAAGCATTATATTGCATCTGACATGACAGTTGTATGCAGAATTACTGAATTTTATATTCTCGCTGATATTTTGCTTGAATATAGAGATAAAAAAGATGACCTAATTCATCTTGTATGTCTCTTCCAGGACCATCCCTCTGTTTTAGGCTACTTATGCTTTTTCCAGTTTCATTTTAAGTCTACCATTTCCTTGGAAGATTATTTCCCAGCCTATTCTTATATACACACACACACACACACACACACATAAGGCAGCAATTTTTTAATCTATTTGACCCTGTGAAGCACAGTAAAAATTGTAGTGAGGCAGAAAATTCCACCAAAAATTAAACATAGCTGGAAAATTGATATATTTATTGCATCTGGAAAATTGAGAGAGAATCTGTTTATTATCTTTGATATTAGGGCAAATGAGTACTAAGCAAGTATTCATTCTTTCTGAATAAAGAATTTCTAAACTATTCATTTTTTCTGAACTTCTATCTGTTTCTCTCGCCAGTTTATCTCCCATACTATGTTAGAGAAACTAAGGAGCACCTTTATTTGGGAAAAGTACTAATTTTCTAATTTCTTCTGTTTTTATCCCTATAAATATGCGTACAGAACATTACTGGAGTAGTAAAAATGCTGTGGATTTTGGATTAGCTTGCCAAAAGTGGTTTTCTTTAACTAGCCAGTATGTATATAAGCTAAGCTAACATGCCAATTCTTAATTCTCTTCTGGTGAATGAAGAGGACAGTATAAAAGTCTGTTGATTAAATGTTCTGGCCATGAGATGAGATTGTAGATGCAAAGATAAAATTCTTTTATGAAGTATTTAGACGGCTTGGAGTTCCAGATGTCTTTTTTTCTTCCTTCCAAGTGTGTGCAGCTCATCCTTGCCTGTTCCAGGCCTGCGTGATCGTTCCCCTGAATACAGTGAATTTTCATAGATTCATAAAAATGGTTCAGGTTGGAACAGACCTTAAAGAACATCAAGTTTCAACCCCCCCTGCCCTGGGCAGGGACACCTCCCACCAGACCAGGTTGATCCAAGCCCCATCCAGCCTGGCTGTGAACACCTCCAGGGATGGGGCAGCCACAGCTTCTCTGGGCAACCTGGGCCAGGGTCTCACCATCCTCACAGGAAAGAATTTCTTCCTGAGATCTAATCTAAATCTCCCCTCTTTCGGTTTAAAACCATTACCCCTCGTCCTATCGCTACACTCCCTGATAAAAGAGAATTTTGAGCTGCTTTATGGCAGAGAGTGGCATCACACCCAGCCTTGGCCAGGACTCCGAGCAGACAATGGCTTGGCACCACTTTCCTCAACAGATTTGTGTTTTGCGCTTTCCATTTTGGAAGAGCGCGATGTCAAAGGGAGTTCGTTTGGCCAGTGGCTTGGGAAGAAGTCCAAAAGACGTGAGTATTTAGGAGCAGGAAAATGAAGCCCCACGCCACACCTACACCATGAATTCCATAATGAACTGGCAGACCTCGTGCTCTTTTTGACGCAGATCACACAACTTGGAGAACGCCAGGGAACACCTCTTTTGGGAACAATGTGTACATCTCATGAAAACGGCAGGATTATTCCGTATTTTATGGACTTTAATTATGTTCCAAATGCTCATTTTCAAAAAGGTGCTATTCAAAGCTTTTAGATTGGCCTTCCTGACAGAAAATTATGATCCATGCAATAGCTGAATGATGAAACTATAGGTAGATTTTCCAGTGGTTGACAAATCAAAGTGATTTAAAACTCTGAGTTTAAGTTGGAAATAATATGCAGGGAAAAAAAAGAGTCAGTTGTAATATTTAGTTCTTTGCTTAAAGACTTGACAATAATTAGAACAACGATAAAGTGTGCTTTTCAAACTCCGTATCTTTTATTAAATATGGAATTTAGTTTTGCTTAAGCAGAAATACGTACTGTGTATTCGTACTTATCTCTTTGTATGGAACTTAACATACAATTACTCAGAATATTAATTTTACAGTCTTAACACAATTGATACTGGTTTCTGGAGTTAAAATTAGTGAAGAACAGATCTTAATCCAGTAGGTTAATTTATTACTTCAGTTCTGTTATGCCATATGTGAATAGAAATTTAGTTTTGATGATAATATACAATAAATATTTTTAATTAATTGCATAAAACTGTCGCAAGAGTGTTGAGGTGCATTTAGAATAGAAAAAAATAAGATTTTTTTTAAGATTTATTTTGAATGAGAAACTCATTCATAAAAAAGAAATTTAAATTAATTTTTATTTTAATTAGGTTTCTAAGGTCATCATTTGACAGATTTTCCAAGATATTTGGTATTTAAAAATGGACAGACACATGTAGCACAGTTGTCAGAAGAGCCAAATTAGACCAAACCAGTAGGAACTGAATTCCACAAAGGCTGAACACCTAACAAGGTCAGCAGGAACTCGATCTAACTACTTGATATTCTGGACCCACTTCTTCCAAATTTTTGAATTAATAGTTCACATATTTTTCCCTACTAGTTCCTTGTCATAGCCTGAAAGAGGAAGCCTGCTGGCTTTTCAGCTCACAGCCATTTTTCCAACATTCAAGGTATTAATCCAAATGAGAAGATATTCTTCAGCTCATTAAGATTTGTGAGGCACTATTGGCTCAGTGTATTTTTCAATGAACATTTAAAGGATTTTAATAGATTATCAGACATTTATATTTTAACATTAGATTTCAACATTGCTAGTCATAGCATCGCATAGACATTTAAATGGGATAATTTTAGAAACAGGAAGTCTTGTGGTCCAAATTAACTGGCCTTGATTTAAAATTGATTTCTACACCCGCTTAAGGTGCGAATGCTGGCACAAGTGAATCAGGAAAGGCGGGGAAACCCTAAATTCTGCATGCATCCGCTCCAACCCTCCCATCCACATACAGCAGTGCTAAACTCACATCTACATGGTGCATATAAAATTCTGTATAATGCAAGTTCAGTAATATAACTACCTTCTCATTATAGCGATACACATGGTAATGAAGCATTGCATGTTGTAATCTTCTCTCCTGGGACATGAGGCTCATTTTGAAGTCTCGTACCACACCACCTCTCCTGGCTGAGAGCTCTGCAGAGATGAGATGGTTGTGCTATTCCCTGGCCTCCCTGTAAACTATCCCAAGAGATCAACCGGCTTTGATGTTGCAGAATTTAGCGGAGAGGCATTACATATGATACCATGTCTGCATTTTATATTTGGGTCACTGGTTTATCTTAAGTGGATTTGTACGTTGGCTTACGAAGGTGTTTTCAAATGGCCACGGAATCTAGGTGGGTGGTGGTGGAATCTGCGAGTTAATCCCCTAGGAGCGCAGGTAAGCAATCTCATAGTTTGTGTACTTTCAATGATCCAGCTGAGAAACTCATCCAGGAGCATAAAAGAACCCTGATGAGAAAAAGATAAGCAACATATGTAAGTACAATCTTAGAACAGAGACTTCAGTGTTAATAGGATATTTTGAAGGAATCTCATTAGACTAACTAGAATTTACATACCGAACAATACCGAGCTAAGTCTTTCCTTAAGGGGCAAAAATGAAATGTAAACCTGGCCTCTTCTATGCTTAAGATATTAACTCAAAATATTTTCCTTCTTCATCTTAGACAGCAGCCACTACCTTTTTTTTCCTTTTTTTTTTCCTTTTTTCCTTGTTTTTTTTTCCCCTTTTTTTTTCCCCCTTCTGCCTTGGCTCACTGGTTCTAGTGTATTGAACCCATGATCCTTTGACCACATTCAAAATAGCCCTCTGTGATGCAATATAAGGAATTCTAGCTAGTCTTGGTTTTCAGACATCCAAAAGATACTAGTCTCTCTTTCTGTGGGAACTTTTTTCTGCAAGGAATTGAGTTCTCTTTCTTTTTTTTATTTTTCCTGTCACTGGAAACCGCTATATGCTATTAAGTCCTGGGGAATGAGGAGCTTTCTGTCACAAGATGAGAGAAAAAATCACTTTAAATAATTGTTATAAAAAGAGTTTGAGTATTTAAGGAACATAACCACAACTGCAGAAGGCACATATACTGCCTATGATTTTCAGTGAAGAGGAAATCAGTTTCATAGTTACGTTTCTGAGGTTTGCAGTTGTCTCGTGCGTTACACCCACTGAATGCTCCATTTCTTTCAACTATCAAGGTTACTGAAGTTCAGATACACTGCTCCTACTGCGTTTACAAATCAATTAAGTCAAAAGAACAAAGCTTTTTTACATGCTAGAGAAGTAATGCTCATTAAATTTTGGATAAGGTGCAAAGACAATTACTTCTAAAAATGGATGAAATTAATTGCACTCTTGGTTTCTTTTGATCTTCTGCAGCTTACATTACGCTTGTTGGTTTTCATCCCCCTCTCTTGAATGTTTTGGTCTTCCAGAGGCAGTCATAGGTTAGTAATTAAAACAATATTTTTATGAATAAATTTCAGTGTGGTCTGTCTGCTCTAAACATAATAAGGCTGCGTTTAAAGAAAGTTATCAGAGGTTTGGTCAGTCGTTGTCTACTTAAACATTGTCATGGTTGCATTAAGAACATTATTACGCAGTGAGGTCACTCTGGGGTCTAAGAGTGTAGTTTCTAACTGTGATGGTGTTTTTCTTAACCTGTTATTTTGGGTACCTGGTAATTTATCCCAGTCTATAACTGAACTCCACCCAAATTTGCCCGTTTTTTAGATTATTTGGACACAAGCCCTGGCTGAGCGTTTGGTTTTGGGGAACCCCTCCAGCTTGGCAGGTGGGAAAGACGAAGATCTCGGTAATATTCCTGCAAAATGGGGACAGGCAGCAAAGATAATGTGGACAATGTTGACATCTTGTCTTGTTGTGTAGCACGGTGTGAGATCTGGAGACAGCCAATCCTTGGCCACCCATTTGGTACTGGGGTGGATGTTAGAAGAGATGGTCTGAGAATACAGCGTGCTTTGATCCCTGCAGACCTGTCTGTCGTAAGGCAGCCTCAGCACAGCATCTTAATCTTAGTTTGTCTTACTGTGAAGGAATTAATATACCTTATTTTTCATGAAAAATACTGTGGATTAATTAGTATTATTGAATTCGTGGTGTTCGTGTTAGGTACTAATTAGTGCTGTAGCTACAACACAGTTGCCTTGGTATGAAGTTTTACAAAAGTGACATCCACAAGCGTTGCTTGTTTAGACTTTTTTAGCTCCCAGTCGATGAGTGTTTCTTCTGAAATGCATAATGATCTAGCAATTGCCTTTGTGAAAGAGCACATTTTTGTTGTTGCATTTTGGTTTAATACAAGTATCTTTTGAAAACAAAACCACTCTTCTCACTAATTTTTATCCCCACAGTTTAAGCATGGGGAAGTGGACACTTGGCAGTTTAGCTTGTAATTATGAAAAATCAAGATAATATGCTTATAATTATACACAAGGAGTGGAGTAATATCTAAAGACCTACTGCCTAGAAGAGAGATATTTTACTGAAAGTGGCTGCACGTTGGAGTACTCCTGCAGTGAATCCTATGCAGGCTTGAGCACGGAAGAAAGGTTGGCTGAGTAGTTACCAGGATTACCAGTGCTCCTGCTTTACCAGCATGTATGTGACAGGTAGATTTCTTTGGATACATATATTTATTGAAGAAAACTTGCATATCATTGCCTCTGTGTGCAGTTGATGATAGAAACAGGGTGTTAAATGGGAGGAGGGAGACATGGGGTTGCGCCAAGAGCATTTTCTGTCTTGAGTATTGGACTACTCAGAGAGGTCTGAGGGCCGTGGCTGTTAAGACCACAGCTCAGAGATGAGATTTCTAGGAAAGAGGGTAGTCCTTAATTCCTCAGTCTCTGTCTAAGGATAACCTGTCCTCCCCATGATATGATATTGGACTCGATAAGCTGCTGAGAGGTATTTTTTGCGTTTAGATTATAACATGCAGCTATTATTAAACTTTTAAAATCTATTTCCTTTCTTGTTATGCAAGGCACATAAAGGGGGGGGGGGGCGGGGAAATGAACAGTTTTGCTCCCAATGAATTTTACATAGAAATAACAATGTTTCACCATTAAGTGTCTTTATGAAGTGCTAATCCAGGCTATTGTTGGGAATGAAACTATTTGCATTCATCTCAGGAGCCCTTAATCTGCCAGACGTGTTATAAAGGTTAATTCTTGCAATCCCATGAAAGATACAGAACCATACCAGTCACTTTTTCTACAGATGGGGAACCATCAGCAAAAGTGACTGTCCCAAGGAGACATGGTTTAGCAGCAATAGAATAAAGCAAATGCGAAATCAGAGAACTCTTGGGTCTGAGCCTAAACATTGTGTTTTATATCTGTATTTGTGGTGAGGAGCTATCTATAGGGCAAGAACAGAGTTATAATGCAGCTATTAATCATTTCTCTACCAAATGGTTTCTATGGGCAAGTGTATTAGATGAGTATGAGGCAAATGCCTGTTGATTAAGGGCTGAGCTTGGAGTTCAAATCTTCATCACCATGTTCTTTTGCTGTATGATTGATGAAGCTCAACTATAATTAAATTTAAAGTCATAGATTTGGCAAAGAACAGTATCCATTAGCTGGACTGATGTCATTTTATCCCATGTGATTCATTAACAAGTAGCAGTATATGTTTCCTGCAGTTTACCTGATGTGCTAGGACATGAAAGGTAACGGGGGAAAGATCTTGGGACATTAGGTTTGTTTATTTTCTTAATATTAGAGAAGCTGTCAGCTTAGATTTGCCTGATTTTTGGGCGTTCACAGAAGAGGAGTAACGTTCTTAGAAGGTTTAGTGTTCTGTTTATGATTGTTTAACATTCAGCATCAATGATTTTATTGCACAGACGTTGGCATTTTAGTCATTATCACTTAGGTTTTCATGCCAGGTTCTTGCAAGAAGTGGGTTTTATGCCAGGTGCCAAATAACCTTTTGTCATCTTGCTGAATGAGGCACTGCTTTTGTTCTACAGTCAAAAATTACATCCAGATCTTACGAACATTTGAAAATATCCATCTTCTCTTCTGCTTTCCCCTCTGACACACACACAATTTGGCAAGGACTAACACTACTTCAGGATCTATACATTCTGCTCATAAGAGAGAAGAGACATACCTCTCGTTACTTAAGATCCTCTCAGGTCAATTAAAGACCTGTGCAAATTAATGGAATTTTCTGATTGGTCCAACACTTGGCTGTAAGGGTGGTGGTGGTCAGACTTGGAGCCACAAGGGCTATGTAAGAAAAAATACATCAGATTTTGGGACTTGAGAAAGTCCACAACAATTGAAATTTTGCCTCTAAATAGCAATGTGCACTCAAACAACCCTTATGGTGACACGTGCCAGATATATGTGGGATGAGCATTCTGAGTCATGCTTTTGAAAAGAAAAACCAGCAGAAAGAACATAACACAAACCTGTAAATCCTTTAATTAATTTGGGAATTATTTATGTTAAATTATCCTACATTTGCAGGATTACACATCTGCATTTTTCTTAACACACTCAACTATTTTAAACCTAGCAGCTAATTCCTAATTTGCTTTCATATATTCTTTGCAAAGGCAAAGAAAAGCTTAAGAATTCTTATGTAAACCAGATAATTTCAGTAAATAATTTTATTACTGCAATCCGTTACACAGCATTTTGATGATAAAGAGTATATATTGGAAAAACAAATCTTGGACTTTGTGAAGTGTTGTGGGCAGGGATTGTTTTATTTTAACACTGTTTTATTAATTCCTTCTTTTCCCTTGGTTTTATTCTAAACGAAATGAAGTGGGGAAAAAACCTGCCCATGTATAAATCAACATACTCTTTCTGTCTGTTTACATCAGCCAAAGAAATGACTTAAATACTTTTCGATAGTACCTTGCCAGATTCCAAAGGAAAAACCCAAAAATTTATGATGCAAATACTACCATTTCTGTCTGCAATAAACCTGTCACGGGATTTGAGTTATTCACTTGCCCTTTTAGGAAAAATAAAATAATAATAATAAAAAAATAATCAGAAGATCTTAGCACAGAGTGCAGGCCTGATTCATTACAAATGACACGTCACTGTTGTTGAGCCGAGTTTAGGAAAATCTCTTGTCAAACCAGGCTACATCTTAAAGACATGAAGCAAGGGGTGTGGATTCTGGATACTGCTTTACTTGGTGGAAATCAAAGGAATTCTGTAAACTGACCCCACCTGAAGATCAGGCCATCTTAGTTTCATTAAGCACTGTTGCATCCTACGTTCATCTCCCAGTTTTGTCAACAGGGAAGTATCTGAAACTGCCTTCGAATTTAGCTGCTTCTGCATTTTTTTGGTGTGGATTTTGCAGTTCTTTCCACAAGGACAGTTTCCCAATAATAGCACAACAATCCTAGAGACTCTTGCAGTGATAGCTGTACATTTTCTTCAATTCTGTCTTTCCAAACTGAGCAGATTTTCCACTCTTCCAGGGTGACTGGTGGGCACATCTAGTCATTATCCATAAAGAGGATCATGTACAAGACACTTTAAGGTGTAGATAGAAATATTAACTCCTAGATACCGGCTATAATCTATACAAAGGCAAGCCCTATGTCATTTTATGCAGCAGTAGAGTTCAGTCCTAGCCCAAGATGAGCATCAGAAACTGTTGAGTGGAAGAGACCAGAGGCTGAATGACTACCTGAAATTCTCTCTCACCTTCCTGTGTGATGTGGAAGGAAAGCTGCAATTCCTTTAGCATCAATTGAGCATCCTACCTATTTTTAAGCAGATGCATAAAAGAAGATGCATAGTCCTGTTGAAACCAAGGTGCATTTTTGGTCCCTATCCCCTGAAGGCATGGGCTCTCCCAGCTGTCTCCAACACATCGCGTCTCCCTCCTTCTCCTCTTGCTCTTCCCATCGGCTGGTTCACACACAGCGCATCTCCCTCCCTCTTCCCCCCTAGCCCTACAACAGCTCCCTGTAAAATCACGCTGTGCAGCCTTTGAGCAGGAGGGCAGGGAGGATGAGAGTGCTGAGAGACCTGTCAAACCCCAACCCACCACGTGCTGCGTGGAGGTGGTGGAAGATACAGGATACCCTCCTACCCCCTCCATTTCTTTTTATTTTTTTATTCTTTATTTTGTTGACATCCCTTTCTGCAGAGCAGCGTGACTCACGCCCGGTCCCTCACCCCACAGCTTCACAATTGCAGCCACAGAGACTGTGTGTGGGATTTGGGAGTAAAACACGCTGCCTTCTAAACTGCCTCTGGTGAGACAAGCAAAGGCACAGCTAAAAGGCCTCCACAGCCCTCTTTTCCCCACACGCAGCCCCAGGAGCAGCTTCTGCACAAGGCAGGAGGCGCCTTGGAGTCCGCCTACGTTACTTGCCTTTCTGGGGCTTTGCTAAACGCAAGAAAGGGTTTTAAATATACTTAATCGTTGTGATCGTGCAGATAGTCATGCATAGAAGTCTTTTGTGAAGAGGTAAATGGGTTTTCTGCTTGGTAACTGGATGAAGCCCTTTTCTTGGATGACTGCAACAACATGGCATAAAGGGATAGGGAGCCAACAGGTCTCAGCAGCCCACGAAGGTGCAAGTAGTCCTCATTTAGTATGACCTAAAAAGGATTTGTCCTGCAGAACATGCAAAACCTCTTATCCCTTCCTGCAAGGTGGGAGTGTGTCGTGTGGACCTGTGGTCAGTGTTGTGAAGGTGTTGGGCTGTGTCTCCATCCAGGTAGAAAGGGCAGATCTGTTTTACTCCTGGTAACTCAGGAGCAAGTGGAAAAGTCAACCTGAATTCACAGAATCACAGAATGATATGGGGTTGGAAGGGACCTCTGGAGATCATCTAGTCCAACCCCTCTGCCAGAGCAGGACCGCTTAGAGCAGGTTGCACAGGAATGTGGTCCAGGCAGGTTTTGAATGTCACCAGAGACAGAGACATCCTTCCCGTTCCTTCCAAGACCACTGTGATCCCGTGTCCTCTTCTCACCTCCGCATCCTGGCTGTTAACTAATTGGATCCACTTGTCAAGATGATGCCGCTCTAATTATCCTGTATGTAAATTGCCCTGGAGGGTGACTTGGCGGAAGGGCTCTTCGCCTCTGTGAAGTGTATCTGATCTGTAACCTTTCTTTGAGTCACTCTTGGTCTAGTGTTGATTTTTCTTTGCCTGCTCTTATGTTGGTTTCTAACACCTTGAACTCCACGGTGCTGCCGCCTGTTTAATAACCAAATTTTAGAACTTGCTGACACATTAGAGCTTATTGTCTGTTAGTTTATAACACTGACGAGTTCCTCCTAGAAGTGGAGCTTTGTCAAATGTTTTCTGGCAATCTAAATAACTAACATTTTTGACATTTACTGCACCCCTTTCCCAGGCTAGGCAGTAATAGGCTCAATGAAATCTGAGTTACTGAGGCATGACCTGAAACAATATTAGCTGTCCTTGATTGTGCTCTGAATTTTCATGTTCCCCTCCTCCCCAGCCCCAGTGTGATCCTTTTAATGGTTGTCTAAAACTTGCTCGACAACTAATGGGAAACGAACTGACTGGTAATTTCTTGCTGTGTGTCTGCTTGGCCCCATGCCAGTCTCTTGAAATGATGGTACTAAATATAAATTTTCATTACACCTTCTTCAATTTCTGTGCTTACTGCATGTAGTCCTTTTAGATGAGCGTTGTTCAGCTCAAGTCTCTTATCGGTTTTAAGAACAACAATCCAGTTAATTGACAGTTTGGGTATTATCACCTTTTCTTTTAATTCCTCAACGTCGTTTCAGTGTGTTGAGTCTTAGGCAAATGCCTGGCCTCTTCAGTTTTAAAGATAGGTACAGGAATAATTGCTATATAGCCCTCCTGTTCCTTTACACTCCATCACCTTTTTCTCCTGTCAGTTGCTTGGTGTATAATTATGCTTAAAATATCTTTTGGTATTAGTTGAGATGCTTTGCACTATTTGATGCTCATTTTTCAATTTGGCTTTCTCAAGTATTTTTGATTGCCTCAGGCTCTTGTTATAATTTACATAATCCTCCTGTATTCTAGATTCTCTCTACCTTTTAACGCTGTCATTTTATCCTTGATGCTGTTTTCCTCATCCTTTGCTTTTGCACACCAGCTCCTGTTCTCATTTGTGACACATTCTGTAGATGTTTTATTGGAACAAGCATAGCTAGTAATATCCTTCCTTTACTACACTCGATTTTCTGGACTCTATTTAATTCACATCAATTTCCCTAAACTCACTTCTCCAAATATCTACCTTTTTGAAAGTCCATTATTTTTGCACTCTTTTCGTAACACAATCTAATGAATATTTTGGGTATGCACATGTTCCGCTTTCTAAATCCACAAAAGCCTTAAAGGAAATGCTATCTCTTCTCAACAGTTTGTTTTTATTCAAGAAAACAAAGTAAAGTGGGTTGCCCATTAGGCTCTCCCGCTGCCTTAAATCACAAAATAATATTTGCTGCCTGAGAACTACAGCTGAAATTGCGATAGTCACCTAAAGCAACACAGGAGGACTTGAAAGCCTGGTAACTGTAAATAAAAAGCATGGTACAGCAGTGAAGAGATTTATTCTTTATTGAAATTAGAATTCACTCATAGTAGGACAATTTTCATACAGCTGTTGGGGTCAGATAAACCATTGTCTTTCATCTAATGTAGAAGTTTTTCGATAGTGCAAAGTGGGTGTGGAAATGTCCCAATCTGATGTGAGAGCAGGCAACGCTCATTTAATAATGCTTTGCTGCAGAGATTGGCTGTGCCAGTTGCAGAATGGTGGTGAACCTGCCCCTAACTCTCCAAATCAAGCTTAGTGGTAAGGTAGGCAATTCGAAATAAATTCTAGCAAGCAAAAAGCACAACGCACGTGACAACACTGGCATTTCTTTTGCACATTTCCAATCTCCTTTTCGCTGATGAGGTTCTGGAGGTTCTTAATGACATTTTTACAGCCAGTGTTATGTCTTTGAGCAGAGATATATAAAATTCACACTGACGCCACCAATGATCTGAGCTTTCCTATGGTCTGCTGCACTTTCACCACCTGTCACTGAATGTGTTCAGGGAAGATTTGTACCTGATATCTCTTAATTTTATTGTTTCCTCTTGGAAATTATCACGTGCAGAATCCAAGGAAGACTAATTTGAACCAACTTGGTGAAATAAAGTAAACATTTGAAAACAAGACCTCTTAGAAATCGAAGTTATCATTAAATGAATAGCTTTGATGTCTTCGCAGAGGAACATTAAGAGCTCTAAGGCTTGAGACAGCCCTACAGTTTTGCTCAGTGAAAGTTTGTGTTACTGTGGTTTGATGGTTGTTAGTGGTATTGCTTTCTTCAGATATGCTATTTTGAGGGGTTTTTTTCCCCCCCTGAAAATGAATATTTTGGGTATAAGACAATACAAAAGAGAATATTCTCTAAAGAGAATATACTAAGCTTGATGTTTTTTGCAGAGACAAAGGCAAAAGGAGAAGCAGGTACTTCAGTCGCTCATTGTTTGGTAGAGCTGTTTGTAGTGGCAACTTCCAAAATAATGAGGTGTCACTATGCTACTGTTGGGATGAGAGAAGGGCAAGCTTTGTGTTCCTTCTGTAAAGAGAAATCAAACTTCCCCTGCCTTTCTAGACTTTGTATTTTTTTTTTCTTGCTCTCTTAAAAAAAAATCCAGTGCTGCCAAATAATTGTTGTAAGTTATTGCCCCGGGGATTTTTGTTATTTTTATCCCACTCATTTCTCTGGACTAGAAAGCATATTTAGTACTCATCACCTGTCTACCTGCTCCTTCCTGTAATAGCATCTCAGCTTTAAACCATCTACAAGTCATATGGTTGTGCTCGTTAATAGCTTAGGTAGCCGATGATTTAATCACTTTACGCTCAGTAGATCAAGGATTCCATCAATGAACTGTGAATTAGCTCGCTATGTGCTTTACTTCATATCCTTTTCTTTCTTTGCAAAATGCATCTTTTCAAATGGGAACGTGAGGCTGTGCTTTGCATATCAACACCAGTGTTATACCGTTCCCTGAAGCGTTAAAAAAATGGGCTCTCTCATAATTTCTTTTTTTGCTTTGCCAGTTTTGGACACATACTTCTATGGAGAAGTTTTAATATATACACCAGTGGTTGATAAGACCCTATCTTGAACAGTAAGATGTATTTTTCTGTGCTACCAACATGGGCTAATACACTATTTTAGAGTAATTTGGTATGATACATTGCATGTGTCCTTATGCCTACAATATCTAGGTATTTTTTTACATCCACCTAAGCTATTAGACTCAGTATTTTACAATGAAAGAGTGTTCCACAATTTAATTACACGTTTTGTACAAAATATTTCCATTTAACAGTTCCAAATTGTCTCTTCCCTTTGAGTATAACCGTTTTGGCTCAGCTCCCATCCCTAACAATGGGAGTGTCATGTATAGTCCCTAAGTGTTTGAAAATGCTTTTCTTCAGTTTCCATTTATAAAATGTGTCTTCCACTCTTTATTATGCACTCGCTATTTTAATTTCTGGAATGCCCTCTACCATTGTTTTCACAGCAAGAACAACATAACTGACAGTGGCTGTGCTTTGCTAAGGAGTGTCCTTACATTCCCGGGGTGGCTTAGAAATCCCAGCATCCTTGCTCAAAGCCTAATTCTATTTTTGCCTATTCTAGATGAGTTCATTAACCATTCATAAGCAGGTATCCTGTTGCAGAGGACTGACTTGAAAGTAATTCTTCGTACTGGGGGAGGGTAAATAATACAGCTAACAGTAAGGTCACTAAATATGGAGGCAAAACTGACTTCTGTCTCATGAATTTTGGAGGTGGTAGGAACTGGGAAGGGTCAGCCTTTTATTAGGCTGTGCCAGTACCTCCATCAGGAGAGCTCGGGGTGTAAAAAGGAAAAAGAGTAATCTTCCTGTGCAGACAGGAAAAGGAAAATATCCTAGAGAATTTGTATTATTTATCTTCACACATTTCATCCCGAGTTCAGCAAGAATTCAGCTCAGAGAGATGGACAGAGAAAACCTTCAGGATTTCTGTTAAACAGGATCAACCTGTTCTGACTGTAGGGCATAGAGCTGGGAGGTTGTCCTTTTGCATCCAGACTATACTGCATTTCCTTCAGCTTCTTGGCTTTCTGCTCTGCCTTGGCAAATCAGAATACTAAGGCAATACCATGCGGTTGCTAGGCAATAACTAGACAGTTTTTGTGCAATTTTCTACCTTCTGATGGGTGATGTAACTGGTCTAGATTTGTTATCTCACTAAAGTCCTTATCTGGACAATATGTGGCAAGAGACAAGGCTGGTGAGATAACTGGAGTGGTACAATTAGTATTAATTAACCTAATACATCACAGGTACGTGCCTTACGTTGTTTGTTTGACAAATCCTAGCTGCCTGCTCCAGAATTAAAAAGTAAACAATTTAAAGTATCACACTGCTTCTGAGATGAAGCAGTGACTCAATTTCAGATGCTGAAAAAAGAAAATAATAAGATGGAGGAAGGAAAATAATAAAGCAAAGAGGAGTGAGATAAAGATGTAAAAGTGTTTAAAGAATCATGTGATTTTTCAATATAATTACCTAAGTGTTGCCAAGTATTAAGAATATAACATCCCCTATGATTTAGTCATGTCACATGTTGGGCTATGTCACTCTGACCTCATCCCTAGCATACATTCAGCCCAGAAAGTGCTATTTACTTTCCACAAAATAGTATTATTCTGCTTATTACATTTGCTGGTGCAGTACTACAAGGTCTAAAGTACAACTTAGCAAATATTGAGTAAAATCCAAGTGATTCCAAAGATTACACCGTAGCCAGCGGCAGGTGTAAGGCGCGTGCAGCTTGGCTTAAATATTTAGTTGTTGTCATTATTTGATCCCAAGGACTAATTTCATCTTGACCATCAGATAACCAGAGGGGGTTTCTTCCACAGCACGAACATCAGAAGGGCTCCATAAACAGAGTCTGGTGTACAATTAAGCCGTTTGGAGATAGTAGGTAAACTTTCCACTTTGGTGCCACATCTCCTCTTTCTTACATCCCAGTGTACCTTTTCAGAATCTCTTTTTTTCTTTTTTTTTTTTTAAGTAGATCACAAGATCTAAAAAGTAAATGGAGCTGGCTCCACCAGACACAGGTTTTCATCGCCAGTGGGATCTTGACCTGGCAGTGTATATTGAGTTTAAGTTTAATACTGTAATGGATGGGACCAGTAATAAAAATTGCTGGATGTTTTGAGGATGAGTAATAAAGAGTAGATCAGAGCACAGGACTTCAAGAATCCACAGTGCCAGAGAATTTCAAACAATACCGAATTTATACTATCTTTTGGCTTAGTTTTTGTGGTTTGGAAAGCTTATAATAAAATTCAGGCCTTGTCCGTTATTTAATTACTTTGCTACGTTTTTTGGCACTTTCTTAGTAGCTTAATAGGTAGTTTGCATAAAATGCTACCACTGTTAAATATCTGTTTGTGCAGCTAGGAATGCAGTGATGTTCCTTCTGTCCTAATGTATCACTTAAATGGAGATAAAATAGTGATTACACTTACTCTTTAGGACCATAGACTTGGATTTATTTTCAGCTCTTGCTACATACGTAACTATTTTGGCAGACTCATTTAAGCTTTCAGAAGATACCAGTACTTGCTGTTAGGGTTACTCTGATTTTAAGCAGAGGGGTTTTTTTTATTTTACAGGCTTGTTTTTAACCTGATTATCTTTCACCACCAGTAAATACACGCAATGGGGTTATCCTGGGAGGAAAAAAAATGGAAAGAAAAAAAAAAGTTTGAAGCCTAGAAAAGAGCATAAACTGCTGTATGGCATTTTTCTGTGGTTGTGATTACTGACGTGGAGGTTCTTTTATATGAAGGTCAAGTAGCCAGACTCGTTTGATGTAAGGATTTCTGGAAATACATCTGTTGCTTTCTCCTTTCTCTGAGAAGCAAAAAAATCTGTCTGAGACTGCCAGGGGTGGTTTGAGAGCAGGGTCAGCGTGCTTGCAGCTAGATTTCCTTCCAAAAGGAACTTTGGAGAAGGATGCTGTGTGTCGCAAGGGCACAATGACACCGTTCCTTTTCTGGGAAACACAGTGTATATATTTTCCCTGCATCACTTAATGCTCACACCCAAATTGCCGGTTGCTGAAGCTCCCTTCCATGGGACTCCCAGGAAAGTCATGGTGAGATCAATGATTCAAATGGTCTTTCAGGGCTTGGTAAAATTAAGGATCTCACTGACTGAATTTGATCTGGAGTACTAGTGACAACGAAGCCTTCAAAATGACACAGGAGAAATGAAACTAAACGATTACATGGAAATAAAGGTTCTGCAGACATCAAAGTTCACGTACTCGCAGGAGGTTTCCTATCACACTCATCAAATCCTGCTAAACCCAAGCAAATCAAATAGATGCAACGTCCTTGTACTCTATGGACAGACACATCTTGTGTTGTTATTTCTATTAGTATTATTACTGCTGTGCTCTACACCATATTTCATGTCTGCAGTCACACTAATTGAAAACTTGAAGTTATTATTAATTATTACAGTAAAAACCTGTGCTGTAAATATACATGATTCTTGCATAGTAACAGCAAGCCTAGGAAAGTTAGTAACCAGCTTAGAGATGGCGTGAAATCACAAAGGAGAAGGGTGCGTTAAGATCAGCAAAGAAGAGGGGGGAAAAATCCCTGAAGTTTTCAGTGTAAACTTGAGTAACTATGACCTTTAAAAAGTTTTCAGACATTTCTCTGCACTCAGAAAAGACATCCTGTGAGTATATCATACAGTTTTTTATTTCACTTCTCCTTTCTCACCCTCTGTCCGTATACCTTTTCAGCCCTTGAAAAATGCCGGTTTAAATGTGCTGTGAATTATGTGTGCCACATAAATGTTCCTTTTCTTTTTATCCTTCATTAGGACATTGTGATTTATAATGACCAGCTATTCTGTGTTATGTCAGTTATACCAGAATGGTGGCATTACTCTTATGAAGCATAGGACAGATACTGGCAATACAAAGTACATTTTGCTTAGCAAATATTGCTGAAGTATAGCTGTGTCCTCCTTTGGAGAAGTATCACCAAGACCAAATTGAGAACTTGGGAAGCTCTCTTTTTGGTTTTATGCTGTTCTGATCAAAACTGATTGTTGATTTTTTGTGGTAAAACTGTAGCCTGTGCTAGGGAAAGGCTTGGAAGAGGTAGAAGAGAATTTATTCTGACAACTTTCAGGGAAATATCCTGCGGAAAATGCAAAAGCACTCCTGGAAGGGCATTTTCTGCTGGCCTTCATGCTTTAGAAGGCAGAAGCAGAGCCCTATCTAAGGCCTTCTACTCTTCTTGTGGAAAGACCTGTATTACCTACCAGCAGTTCAAGCTATTCAGGCCTCTCCAGAGTGAAACAATGATGGGTTTGCACATGGAGCACATGAAAAAATTTTTTTTACATTTTGGGTTGAAAGGTAAAGGTTTGCTGCAAGCAAACTGGTGGACTTTCCAGGCAGCTGCTTCCTACACCAGAAAGTCCGAGAGCAGAGGACCTCCGCAATCTGGAAGCAGTGTTGCACAGGTCTCCACAGAAACCAAAGATGAGGAAGAAAACTCTGCTTTCAGGAATCTAATCTTGCTTTTCAAGATTAGCTTGAAAACTAACTCTGTAGCCATCATGTTTTGGTGATAATGAATTCAGATGGCAATCAGTACCTTGGTCAGAAAGGGACAGAAATGTTGAGAGGAGCCAGTTCTGATGGACGCTACATGAAAGATGGGAAAGGTCTTAGGCCATTAGTGATGACTGATGCTGTAGGAGAAACATATAAATGATGTACTGAAGCAATACATTAGAGCACAATATGAAGCCCCTCTAGATCTGAGAAATATATCACCAATCAAATTTCTTTTGAAGGTCTTCTCTTTACCTAGCAAGGAGGACTTGATGGGAATCCCTGTCAAGTATCCGCTTGATATACAGTGCTTAAATGTTGCTGGATGTTTTAATTTGCAGACATTATCTGGCTGGGAGTGATAATGTTTGGGCTGCTAGGGCAGAGGAAAGCCTGTTACTGATATTTGGCTCTTTTTAGTTGGGAGCATAGGTTGTTTTGATTTGGTTTACTTTAGGAGAACAGTTTGGAGATATTTAGAGAAGCACAACACAAGGTCATGATCGGTTTCAACACAATTATTTCATGATTTAAGACAGCAGGAGAGCCTAATGTGCAACCTATTTTACTTTGTTTTCTTGAATAAAAATGAACTGTTGTGGAGCACAGGCTGAAGTTTCTGATGGCTCCTGTAAATCATCTCAGCTGTCAGTGGCACACGGCAGCTTTCAAAGGAGAATATAATTCTTTTTTTGCACTTAGGTACTAAAATAAAGTCCTGTGGGTGCTGAGTGGAACCTGTCCTGAAGCATTTAGGTGTCCTTTCACGGTGGTATCATCATCCATGCTGCCTTCTTAGGTGCATTTAGAACTAGCAGAAAGGGAGTATTTATTCTATCTTGATTTAACTTCCTGGCTTGTCAGGTCCAGGTGGGTGGACTTTGCTCAACCAACATACTTGATGCAGTCAATAGGGCATCTTCACCTGCCAAATGGACATGACCTTGGTGGTTGGGAAACGTGGCAGAAGGGTAACTATGCCCAAATTCTGAAGTCAGTATGGAATTATGGAATTCAGACACCGTGCAATATTTTTCAGATTCCTGTCATAAGGTGTAACAATCTTTTTGTTCCCATCAGAAGTTCTCTCTTTGATTAATTCTGTGGTTCTAGGTGTTTGCTCAGTTCAGTCCTAACATTACACTGCCAGGAACAGGCATTCATTGCCCTTCCTCACTTGGATTTACCTGTTTTCTTGTGGGCTAACATGTTCCATTCAATATTTTGTATTAACATATAATGTCCAAATACTACAAGAGCTTTGCTGCTTTTAGCATATTATTTATTGTTATTTAGCTTGTAAATGTGACTTTATCTGTCTGTTTCAACCAGTGTTCGATTTTATTGTATGAAGACCAGTGGTTTGCATAAAATCAGATGAAGCCAGTGTCTTATTTTTGGTGTGGTGCATAATCTGAGGAATTTAGTCTATTTAAGAAACTGGTACAGCATATCCATTTGTGTCTTGTGCATCCAGTAACGCACAGTAGAAAATGAGATGCAATTTGGGACACAATTTCTTTCTGTTTTCCATAAGAAAGGAGTGCAGAAAACTCCTGCTTTTAACTTCTTTGAGTTTGCCATTCTTCTGTCTTCATCCCATTTTGCGTGCCTTACACAATGTTATCATTGGGACAATCCAATATTAAATCTGATGGAGGGTAAGGATTTATGTCTTCCGTTATGGCTCCCTTAATATTTTCATTTTCTGTCCTTTCTGACCACGTATCATCTTTAAAGAGCTATGTTGTAGATGTGTTATGGAATCAGTAAAGACATTGGGACATAATCTGAGCAAAAGTATATTTTCTGTCTGCTCTTTCCGTCACCACAGAGCTGAAAGAGAGAGAGGTTTGGGCTATGAATCAATGGAAATATGATCTGGATGTTTAACAGGGGAAAAAAGATGATCTTGTCTCAGTAGATGTGTTTCTTTCCGTAGGAGCCATAAGCCTCCAGCTGTCCTATGGCCTCAATTTTATTTAAGTCAAAGAACAGTTTGAGCAACATATGTTGATTGCAGTAATGACTGGTCAGAACGTCTTTAACCTGATTTTATGTGGGGTTTTATGTCCTCAAGATTTTTATTACAAACATAACATCTGTGTATACTGACTCATAGTAAAGGAGTATGTTCTGCCTTTTTTTTTGTTTCTGGTTTTTTTTGCTGGTAGAGCTATATAGCTTCAGCAGTTTCTGGTGTAGGTTAAGATGAGTTTGAATCCTCCCTTCATAACTGAAATTCATGCATTACTTGAACCCACCATTCACTGCTAATGGCCCACAGTTTCCTAAAGAACGAATAATGAGCTGCTGGGTTTGGTGGGAAAGATGTTGTATTTAGAAGGTTTTCTTTAGAGAAATCTCTTTTTTTTTTCTGGTCAAGTAAATCAAACTTGCAGTGAATAGCAAGAAGTTTGATCTAGGAGCTGGTTTGCTCTTTTATTTATAAAATGCTTGCTTCGGGGATGTTTCAGAACACAGATGTGAGATGGAATAATGTATACGTGCTGTTTAATATTGGTTTAAAATTTTTTCTTGATTGCATAATTTATATGACTAGTTTTGCCTTCTATTAACAGCTGTCTTTTTTTTTTCCTTTCATGTATAGTCTAGGTAATACCACATCTGTATAAATCAATATAATAATGACATTATGTATGTATATTATTATTTAACCGTTGCTCTCTAGGGCATAGTTATGTCAGTCATATTTTATAGAGACTTTCTGTAGACTGTTAGAATCATTACAACCTGTTCTGTGAAAAAAAAACCCCAGCAAATCAGCATTTTTTTGGTATATCAAGTAGTAATGGTGTTGTATGGGTAAATAGTAACAGAATCTCTGGATAACATGATCCTATAAGCATTGCAGGAAATAATGCATGAAGAATATGCAACTAAAATACTGAATAAATTAATGATCTTTATAAAAGATATTATTGCAAAGACTTTTTCAAGTCATCTACCATGAGAGCCACCCGTGAATTTATGCCTGTAAAGGCCAAAATATTAACATGCACTAGTGTCTTTTGGACACCTGTCAAATGCACATTTTGTGCTGTCCTGGATTATTTTTTTATGTATATTAAGTAGGCATCAAATTGTGCTTAAATCAAAGATAAATGATTGCTCTTCTGAATGCCTTTTTCCGCGAACTGCCCCAAAAGGAGGATGAGATTGGAAGCTGTATGCAATCATATTTCACCAGTATACAATGATCTAAACCTTAAAATATAGAAATCTTTTTTGGAATGATGTCTAGTCAGAATGAACTCTCTAAATATTCCTTCTAGCAAAATTCTTTTATAAATCAAATGCAATTTATGCTAATGTTGATGTGATGAACAACATTTTGTAGGTCTCTTCTCAAATAATTTTCACCCACAATTTTTTCTTAGTGCCCAAACACAAAGAGGATATGAGACAAATAATCTTAGCAGGTTTGGCCCCATTTCACGTCTTTATCTTAATTTATCAAGGTATTGGATGCTGAACACTGTGTCTAAGTTAGTTTAATTGCAGCAATAACTTGTACTGAGCTGTACCAGACAGAAGCCTTTCTAGATCATGAGATCAGACAGGTAATATAAGCTAAAATACATGTATAAGACTTTTTTTTATTTTTTGTGTCTAATGTTCTTCTTAATAATTTTGTTCTTTTAATGCATTAAAAACTTACTTTTTTCTTTGTTTTTTCAAAAGATATTGTTACTATCCAGAGAAAATGTGTGAACTTTTAGCCACATTTATGTTTAATCACTAATTGCCACAAGCTGTCTCGTTTTTCAGCTTGTGGAAGTATGGCCAAACCATAACTAAGAAAGAGGTAACCGCCACGACATTTTTTTCTTTACCCCCACTATAGTTGCAGCTTTTGGGTAAACTGTGAGGAAAAAGTGAGGATAACTTCTCAATCCAGGCAGTCCACCGGCAGAACAGTTGAAGGATTTTCGAGTGTTATATTTTCTTTTTGCATTTACCTTACTTATTTATTCAGTTGACCACTACATATCAAAGGAGTGTTTTGTTTTCAGTAAGTTCAGACAACACCAGTGAGAATCTGGTCCCTCCCAAACGCTTAGAATTAAGTATTTTATTCCCTAAGGTGCTCTAACAGCAGTTACAGAAGGAGGGTTGCTAATGAGCAAATCCATATTTATGTGCATTTGAGTTACACAATGTTTTTTAAAATAAATGCGGGAAGTAGTAGATGTAGAAGTAGTAATATGGGCTTTAAATTGTGAGTAGTAACTGTGTAGACCACAGGGGTCTGAGATTCCATAATGACGGTCGTGTCAGATTTTAACCACAGTTAAGCAAAAGCGAGAAGAGTGATCGATAAAGTGTCAGGGATAGAGATGCCTAATATGAAACTCTTTGGATGTTTATTCTACAAGCTCCAGAAAGGGTAAAATGCAAACTACAGAATAGGCCCTGCCCGCAACTTCTGGCAGCCTAACCACTACGGAAACCAGTGTGGACATCAGCAGAGAGGATGTGATGGGAGGTTGGCAGGAGAAAAAGAAAGGAAGACTCTGTGGGTGGAATGGAGAGGAATTGAGTGGTTGGAATTTAAGGTGTTTCTCCAGGAAATGCTGATTATCAAATTATATTAAGGAATTGCCTTTTTTACTTGGAAGATAATTTGTCTTGACTAGCCCTTTTAAAGAGAGCGTGTTAAAAGCACGAGGGAGCTGAACCATTAAGAAGGGATACTGTGTGTCAGTGAGTGAATGTGTGTATTGCTTAATATGGAACCGGGGTGTTCAGTCTTTGTTCCTATCTCAAAACCTTTTTTCCCCTGTCTTCCTATTGACCATAAGAAATATCCTCAGAATCCTAAGAAAATGGGACTCTAACCGTAGATATCCAGCAATGGAAACAATAAGTGATTTAGCACAGTAGCTAAGTTTTCTTCAACAGTACTTTCTTAAGGCTGCTTCCAAACATTCAGGGGGTTTCTGAGCTGTTCGTGTATAAGGTCCCAAGATGAGTCATAAAAACATGTTCAGGATGCTTCCACGGTGCTGGGATTTTACTAAAATTCAGTGTGGATCCTGCTCACTACTTCCATCCAGATCAAGCGTTCCATTTCATCTTCTCACAACACAAAGCTATTTCAGATAGGTCTATCGCTGCTATCGATTATACACTTCTTTTCCCCCCTTGTGTTTATTATAACATGAAAGGGCTGATGAGAATGTTTGGTATAGATATGGAGCTGCCAGCTTGAAATGCTGAAAAGCGATGGTTGTCAGCAATGAGCTCTAGTTACTTCCCTTAGGATAATTCCACACGTCACACTGACAGGGCATTTCTGCTGATGCTCAGTCTAAATATTAATGTGCTGCCCTTACTTCTTGTCATCCCTCTCTCTGATACTCTGCGTTTACTCCTGGGTGTCTATACCTTTGGAATGTATGCAACTGCCACTGTTTTCCATTTACATTCCATTCACATTCTAATACTTTATTCCTTTGGTTCATTTGTACTTGGCCTTCTCGTTGAGGGAGAATGTCCAAAAGATTCAGTATTTGCAAACCCAAGAGATGTCAAAGCTGGTTCCGGAGCGTTTGTTGTGTGGCAGCTGGCAAGTGTCCCCACCCAAAACTCCCACATCTCCTGTTCTACAAAGAATGAATCATAGAATTGTCTAGTTTAGAAGGGACCTTTAAGATCATTTAGTCCAACCATTAACTTTGATAAAAACCATCTCTAAACCATGTCTCCAAGCACTATGTCAACCCATCTTTTAAATCCCTCCAGGGATGGTGCCTCAACCTCTTCCCTGGGCAGCCCATTCCAAGGCTTAATGATCCTTCCAGTGTAAACATTTTTCCTGATATCCGACCTGAACCTCCCCTGATGCAACTTGAGTCCATTTCCTCTTGTCCCATCACCTGTGACTTAGGAGAAGAGACCGACCCCTGTCTCTCTACATCCTCCTTTCAGGGAGTTGTAGATAACATAGAAAGGAAATTAGTTAAAGGCTATAAAAATAGGTAGAAAGTAACCTCAGCTTTTAACTTTAATTTTTGAATAAAATACAGTACTATATACCTTTTTGGTATATCTTAATTAGTTTTCCCAAATCAAAGAAAAAAAAAAAATGAGGATCCCTGAATACATGCCATTTTTTTCATTATCAGCTGTTACCTCTGCATGCCATTGTATGTTCCACACTTGCAAAAGCTCATGTCATAAAGATGACTATCTTTGGATGTCTGTTAGTTGCGTGAGTCAGTAAATTGTTTATTTTCTCAGTGGAAGTTCACTCACGACATAGAAGAGCTATTTCCTCCTAATTAGTTCCCCAGATTCCTCTTATAAAAAAACAACCTTAGGCTTCAAGGAGTCTGTCTGGGGTCATTATTTTCTTGATAAATGTACTCACCACCACTCCAGATTTCCCAGAAGGGAGACTGTAGGGTAGAAGAATGTTGTGTTGCACGTTATATTCCATGATTGGTTCAAATTACTCAATTTACCTTGTATTTTCAAAAAACAATCCTAAATCATCAGTCAGCCACATCCTACTTCCAGTGTTGATACCAGACAGTCATTTTCCCTCAGAGCATCATTGAACATGAGCTCTCCTCAGCTCGTTTCATACTTTGATGAAGTAGATGGCTGCAGGGACTGCACTGAGATTGGAGACATTTCATTTGAGATGTTGCTCGTTGTTCCCGTTGCGGATAGTTCCTATCATGGATAGCTCTGTAGGAAAGGAGTGGGCAGCACTGATTTTACTCATGTGAGGCAGACATTATCGACCTGTAAAATTTACCATCATATTTTACCAAACCACTCTGAGATGTCATCTTGTTAGACAGATACACTAACGCAAGGTGCTTTATCTTGTCTAAGTCTTTAAAAGAACCTACAACCAAACCTAAGATAATGCTGGAAGAGGTTGTCATTTATTTAGCACGTGCTAATGAGAGTATTGTTTTGGTCTTTAGATCAACAACAACTTCCTTAAAAAGAAAAGTTTCTCCTTCAGTTTCGACTGACATTTTAGCTCTGTCTTGTGTAAATGTGTTCATTTTCACCTGTCACAAAACATTTCATGCTGTGTGTCTTGTGATCTTTACATTGTGCTCGTTCTTTGATAATTGCTCACCTCTATGATTCAGCATTGTCAAGAACAACTTTGTGTTTTCATTTATGCTGGGGGTGCTGAACTCAATCTAACAGAGCTGTAGGCTGATCGAAACACTGGGCTTAGGTTCTCACAGTCTACACCCCACCTAAACCCCAGTGTCTCCTTCTGGCCTTCAGAGACACCAAGACGGTTGGGTAGACCAGGAAACGCAAGTGGAATTACAGATGTGAAACACTGGACTGTAGCAGGTCTATTAATGTACTTCTACATATATAGTCTTATTCACATCTGTGCTAGCCTCACTTCAAAATATTTACAAAGGAGAAGGCTGTTAAGTGCTGTAGAGCTGAGGGCTGAGCAGCATTGCCCACCGTAGAGTTCCATCACCCAGAACCATTTTAACACACAGGTGGTTGTGGAAGGAGGTGAATACCACCTTGAGATAACTCCCCCATTAACAAGGGTTGCTGAAACATCCCCTTTGCAAACAAATGCCTCTTAGCCCCTCTCTAATTGATGTCATCTTGCAAAGCTAAAATTCCCAGGGTCAGGGAAATATTTTTGGTTTATTTCAGTGGAAGTTTGTTTGAAGCCTGAGTAAAGGCCTTGAAGATAGAATAGAATTAAACTTTTCTATTGATGCCTGAGTAAAGGCCTGAAGATATTATAGAAATAAACTTTTCTATTTATCAGAAATGCACCTTTTTTAAAATCCTGTGATTATGAAAATGTCTTACAGACATCTCTTACTTTTGCAATCTCAATATATGTGAGGCTGCCAGCCTTTCTTGCAAGCTCTGAATTACATGTGTGCAGCACAAGCCCTGCATCATTATAAACACCGAGAACAGCTGTGAATGAAGAAAAGGAGAAGCTGAGAAAAAGAGGTGCCATGCGATTTGTATATACTACTTAATATTGAGCTGCACCCATAACGTGATATTAGATGCCTTATTGTATTTGGCTGCTTCTAGAAACATGCTGAAGCAGCAGCAGTGGCCAGCTCAGGCGTGTAGGAGATGCAGCCACACTGCCTGCACCCTCTACTGGCTGATGTACAGACCACAGGTGGGTTTGACACTGGTTTGGGTTTGGGTTTTTTTTTTTTCCTCAACTATAGGAATATTTTCTCAGCCTGGAATAATACTATTTGCCAGTAAAAAAAAAAAAATAAATTAAAATTATAGCATGGTTGTTAAAAGTAATAGGAAATTTGCGTGTCCTGTTTGTCTGGGATAGGGAAGAAAGTGAACGGTCTGAGAAACAGAAAGTTAATGGATTTTTTCACTTTGCTGTAGAAAATATTTGATGAGAACCACTTTGCTCACTTTCCTACTGCAAGGGAATGCCAAAGTTTGCCCCACAGAAAGAGATTAAGCTGTATTGTGCTTATTCTGAATGCTAGAGGCGTTGTTCATTAAGTTCTGCAAATGCCAGATGTGGAAAAAAAAATAGTATTCTGCAACCGAGCCCTTCTAGAAATTTGAAAATTAAAATTCAAAGTCATGTCTTTATGGGTGTGGGATTCAGTTTAGCCACAGACAGGTATTACAAAGTATTTGTAAAGATTTAACTTTGAGATGGTTCTAGCAGATCTTGTATAAAGAGCAACTGCGATTTCAAAGTCCGTGTAGAGAACATACGGTAACATGACCATAGCGTATAGGGGATAATATATTTTCCTGGGTTGTGACATCAATTAAATAATAGGCTTCTAGAATGCTGCATTTTCTCTATTGCCCCGTCTTTCTCTTTTCTTTTTTTTTCTTTTTCTCCCTTGTCTGCCTACAGGATGCCAGCTAAGGCTTCCTGAGGTTGTATTTTTCCTGCTGTAGCAGACAGAGGTACCTGCAGATGTTTTGCACTGAACAGAGGTCCTGCTTGTGTCTCCAGTTTTCTGGTGGGACGTGACAGGCAGCTACTGCAGATCTTGTACTACCACGTGTCTATGTGCAGCCAGAGACACAAAGGCACGTAGTCTTCCATGCACCCATTCCACAGCTAGAATGAAAAATTTTCTTGTTGCTCTTCTGTTATTCAATAGCTAGAATAACTAGATTTTACAGAAATAATGTTAATGGGCTATAAATAATGCCCCGGGGCATTATTTATAGCCCATTGTTTATGTATTATGAATACATAAATAATGTATTATAATTGTTTATATAATTATAATTATTATAAATTATATAATTTATATGTTATATATATAATATGTATTATAATAAGATAGTATTTAATACTATAGGCAGATTTTCAAAAATCACAAGTGATTTGATCTGCCTTCAGTTTACTTTCTTAGCAGTGACTGTATTTTCAAACGCCCTCTCAGTGTCACCTGTTAAAGATGACATTTCTTCGGGTCTCTCAGTTTGGGACCTCTTTCGGTGCCTCTGCTTTGGAAGTGCTCGGCAGCTTCTGTACTCTTTGCTTTGCCTCTGTGTTCTTGCCTGTATGTGTTGGTTTTATGTCGTTTGTCATTGTGCTGTGAATCACATTTCTGGACATCACAAGCTTTAAAACTTACTAAGATAAGCAGGTGAATGTATTACCGTTCGTAGAATGGTATTTTTATATTGATACTATCTCTTGGATTTGCCATCACTATTGAGGCAGAAGAATGCATGCAGAATGCAGGAGCATTTCTTTTATAATGTGGGTTTTTTTTCTGTTGCTTCGTTTTCTCCTAATGCTTATTACAGCAGAAATTCATAAATGTGTGATACCAGCTCCTCCACAGAAACAGTCTGTGTGTCCCGCATGACTCTCCCCTCTCTTTCAGAGGTCTTTCAATGCCCTGTAGCATCACGGACCCGCTGCTGCACCTGCAACCGCCCGCGCCTCTCGCTGCCAAGCAGCTGGGGTTGGCAGAGGCGGCAGCGCCAGAGCCAGGCTGCTCCCGACACCCTGCTCTGCCTCTTCACCTCCCTCTCCTCCCCGTCTCAGGAACCCCTCACCTCCTTCCTCCTATGGGAAGATTGTCTCTGCCCCGGTGACAGAAAAATCAAAAGGCATTAGATTGAGGTTTAAAAATAGGAACGATACAATAGTTTTCTCACGGCCTCCAGCCTGCCCCTGAGTCCCAGCCCAGTGCCCAAACCCAAGGTCACTCCATCCTCTTTCAAACACATAAACCAGCTTGGGAAGTGTGTTTTGCTACTTTTTAAGAGTGTTTTCAAATCGCGTCTTTTCCAGTTGTCAGGAATTAACTGGGGCTGCATGAGTTTTAATTAGTGGATCGTGTTATTTGGTGCATCTGAAAAGAAATTCTAAAGAGCATCTTTGGCTCTTTTGGCCAGTAGCCATAATGACAGCCAGGCCTAATTGTATCGGTCACCAAGTTATCAGTGCAATCGTAACTGGAGGCAAACAGACGCCAAGAGAAGCTGGTAGTAAAATCATGATGTATTTCACAATCATCTTATTACTGGCTGATTTAAATAAGGGCCTAAATTGCTTTATCAGTACTGAGAGGGTGTCGAGGTTTCAGCAAGTCTTCACTCGCAGAAGTTGAAGCTTTGCTTGGTTATGGAAACTGGCTGGTGAAAAAGTAGAAGGGTGTTCCCTGGTAAATGCATATGGAAAACAATTTACTATTTTTACTTGCAAATGCTAACAACCAAGGCTACGTGTTCGTTTTTCTGCTGAGGTTAGGTATTAGGATACAAAATTCTCTGATGAGGTTCCTCTAACTTCCATTTCGTTACATCAGGGATGAAGCGGGCCCGTAGTTCTCTGTCATGTGCTTACTGGGTCTAAAAGAACAGAAACTGTGTGTAACACTGACTTAGAGCACCAGCTCCCGCAGGGAATGTCCTGGTGTGCTTTAAAATTCAGTGGGTCACAAGTAGTACACAGTAAGTACCCTTTTCAACTATAGGTTTAAACTAATTAAAAGACAACAACAACAAAAAGCGTAGAAATAGATCTGCTTTCACACCGTGTCAACAGAAAACTCTTTGTATGCTTTTTTTACCCATAATTTAAAAAAATAAAAGAGGTCTGCCCCCCTCTTGCTTTCCTGAATTTGGTCAGTGCAAACCAAGGTACTGGCAAATCCTGACTTCAAAGAATAACTGAAATTTTGGAAAGGAACAAAGTCATAAAACTCTTCTGGACTAAAAGTATTCACAGCCACATAAACAAGGAAATGGATTTTATAATTAATTCAGAGTTCCCTGGCAAGCGCAGTGTTGTAATGTGTTGTAATCTACTGATTAGGTTCCAGTAAGAACACTGGCAATGTGTTTTTTTTTATCAGTCAGTCCTTTAACGGCACCTGAAAGAACCTGAAACTCTAAATTTCAGAATAACCTCGGGTGGACCGTGCTCATCTGAGCGTTGAGTCAACGTGTGGCAACAGTTAGAGAGGGGTGAGTCGGTAGGAACTGGTTTTGTGTCATCCTTGGGTCCTGTTTGCTTCCTCTTCCCATGTGTTTTGGAAACACGGGCCTTTAAAGAAAATGGCCTTTAAGAAGCTCAGGCTGAATGGGTGTTCAAAACCTTCCAGCAAAGCTTTTAATCCAGTAGGATTCTACTTCACAGAATGCTTTGCCATCTATCAGGCCATTGGTCATGGCTGTTAATTAAATGAAAATGCAAAATAAATCTACAGTGCAGAGATACAACGTCGCCAATTAAATATTCCAGTACAAGGTGCTAATGATAAAAAGCTAATGTCGCCGAGGACAACCTGTATGATGTCAGCATACAAATCCTCCCAGATGACAAAATGTACGATTCCCATCACGGGCCGGTAGGAAGAGGAGTGTTGACCCCGACCGCTGAAGCCAAGCATTGTAGAGGAGGCAGCTGGAAGGACACCTGGGACGTGTCCAGGCCTTGGGAACATTTTTTGGAGGAGAGGGAATGCAGGTTTAAGCTGTAAACCCTTAGACTACTTGTATCTTATTTTCTTGACTCCTGATATGTGAAAGTCTGGCTGTTTCTGAGCCATAGGGTTTTTTTCTCATACAAGCAAAGCATCATATATTTAAATGGGGTTGTTTTAATATAAAAGAACAGTATGAAAGAAAGCAAATGACAAGCAAGTAATGATGAGTGTTTGACGTGACTGGGGGACTGTCAGTCCCTGTATCTTTGTGAGGAGCTTTAATGGCTGCTCTTGGAGGAGGGACCGTCTCTTTAAGTGGCTCTTCTTGGCAAGGTTAAACCCAATGAATGGCAATAACGAAGCAGTTACAGCTAACTAGAGCAGCTTATAGACAGGCATTATAATTTCATTAGAGATTTGGCAGTCAGGGGCAATCTAGAGAATACAAATGGACAGAGGTGAGCAATCTTAAAGAAGTTTCATGAAACCAAAGAAAACATTTGATGAAGTTACATGCAAGAAACAATAAGCTGTCTTGAGACAAGCAAATTAATGAATATTTAGAGTCTTGTAAACAATTACACCTTTTCTACCTCTTAGAAAGGTTAATCTTTTTTTCTTGAGAAATATAGTCTGATAAAATCTATACTTGAAAGAAAAATATATCGCTATCTTAAGTTACATCTTTCAATAGCTCATGAAACATGTGTCGTGTAAAAAAAGCTTTCTTACCCCTAATACTTCAGGTGTGTGCTTTCTATACCTCAGTACGTATTTCAGCTTGGATCACTACTTGGTAGATTCTTTCTTCTTTTCAGTTTTTGATTGTATGTTTTGCTCTTTCTAGAAGTTAGGTGCTCAGGGCTTCGTGTTCTTAAAAGGGAGAAAATGGAGCAGATTTAAATTTTAGAATATTGCAGGATTCTAGGCTTAGAAATTTCCAGGGATTTTCAGTCCATGGAAATGTATTCCTCTTTTTTTCCATAAAGGCAGGTAAGACTATCCCTGTCAAGAATCAGCAGAACTAAATATTAACTAACACCAGCCTTAAAAACTGTTTTGCCAGTTTTCTGTTCTTTAGATTCTAATGACAGTGTAGTTTCTTGGCATGTACATATGAAAACGTATTTAGCAAAGTTCGAAGTAACTACAGGCTCTTCTCCCTCTTCTCTCAAATGAGTCCAAAGGCTCTTTATACATATGTATATGTGTGTGTATAGGCGTACATATGTCTAAATAAATGTGTGTATGGGCCACTTAGGTCTTTAAAGCAAGGGCACACTGGATGTAGACTGAATCAGTGTCAGAAACTATAGTAGTAATACAGTAGTACCAGTCCTCAGGCAGCGTTATTACCGCATTTATGTTCAGGCACAGCTATTACTATTGAATCTCAGTATAAAGAGATTAGTCTTGTACTTGGTTCTCCCAACCCTGTATCCCTTCCTTGACCTGCATAATGTTCTGGAGCTGAAGACAAATCTTGTTTCCCCACCGTGAGGCAGGCTGCCTCTTTCCCCAAGTAAGATTTTGGCTGAGAGGAGAGCTCTGTTGTGCTGCCAGGGTCGCTGGAGGGAAGAAATAAGGAGAAATGTTGAAGCACAGAGATGGGGAGCAGAGTGAAAGAGAGTAGAAAACTCAGGAAAGAGACCCTGGCCTTGTGGACAGGGCAGAGGAGAAGAAATGCTGTGTATGAACTGGTATCACATATCACTGCTGTGAGGGGGAGTTAAAATCTTAATGTGCTCCAACAGCGACGTCGTGTCATTTCTGCACAAGTTGAGATGTGTTGGGATCAGGTGGAGATTTGATGACTAAAGTTGAGATTGTACTAAAGTGGATGGAAATTATCAGCTCCTCCTCCCTTCCTCCCCCTTTCAAAAAAACCCCAACCAACCCAAATATCTAGTAAAAGGCTGAATGAGTAAATTTTTCCCTATAGTTACTAGGGGACAGTATGCTTAAATGATTCTGGAGCGCTCCAATGGGAAGATACGTATATCCTCCTTGAAGACATGAAAAGAAAACTTTATGCATCTGGATTTCCAATAACTCAATGAGTGACAATAAGGGTCTAGTTATGTTATGACACCATTATTTCTTACTTTTCAGTGCAAAAAACCAACCCAAAAATAAAACAACTCCAGGGGTTTATGCAGATGAAGAATGACATAATAGCTCACCTGATACTGTCCTCTTTGGTGATAGTTTTTAGGCTGGTGGCAAGTGATAGATATTCCACCCACATATTCTTTCTAATCTTGAAACCTCTTTTTCTCCCTAGTGTTCCCTCTAGAAGAACATAACAACATGCATAGGATTACCCTGTCAGCAAAGACTAGGTTCTGCCCCTTTCTCCCGTACCTGAGAGAGGTACAGAGAGACCTTTGGTGGCAGCGAAAGAGTTAAATTTCAGAGCACTGAAGGATGCTGCATTTGCATATCAATCATGGGCTATAATAATTATTGATACTTACCAGGTGAAAAATGTGCTCAGGACACAATTATTCCAGTACCCAGAGATGTCACAGGATAAACTGCACTGTGTCCTGTCATTCCTGCCATGGATATTTAGGTAGAGATGCTCAGTGGGACTCGGGGACATAAATAGCCCGGCGTGGCTGGGACTGGCCTTCCTCCCCCTGGGACCCGCTCTCAGGTGAGGGGTCTAAAAGCTTATCAAATTATCAAGCACCTTCAGACCTCGCCTGGGGCTACACGCTCAGAAACACGAGTGGGTGTGCTGGGTTTGATTGGTGTCAATATTTTAAAAGGAGGTGGATGTTAGCGCAACAAAATACAGATTTATTTATTTTTTTCCTTTTTAATGCGATGTGAAGGGAAATCTCTCCTAAAATAACTGGAGATGTTAACTCAGGATGCTTATAATCATTTGTGTGTGATTGTGGCTGTTCTTAAAAAAAATAAAAAATAATATGAATAGACCTTTCAGAATTCAAAGGACTATTTTCCTTTCCCTTTCTGACCTGGCCTTCCTTTCTCCCTGCATAACCCTGAGTTGTCAACTTCCATTCTCTACTGTGATCCTAGAAAACATGAAGACCGGGATCAAGCAATATATATATATATTTTCCTCAATTAAAAGTAGAAAGTAGGCATTGAAAAATAATTAAAAGACTTGAGGAAACAGCAAAGGGAGGAAAAAAAACAAGGGAAAAAAAAGTCACATGTATCTTGTATGCAGTGACAGTCTGAGTAAGTAAGATCACAGTTTCTTACTAAATTATACCCGTGTGAAGTATTTGAGTGTTGCACGTGGGTATATTTCAGCAAGTGGCATCAGCCT
>VXBJ01005843.1:392271-407833 GCA_013400055.1 Nycticryphes semicollaris
TCCTCCCCCCCGGTCCCCTTTTCCTGACGATCGCTCTAGAGCCTCGTCTTTACTTGCTGAAGGAAAATCAATTTTCAGCCGGTTTAATTAAAATTAATCAGTCAAATTACTTAATATTAATTGACTTATAATTAAAGCCAGAAAGTTACCTTGGAATCAGGAGAAAGGATATTATCTCCAATCATTTTAAGGATGCATATGGCTCTACGGCAATTACATTAAAATAATTGTTTAAATAAAACAAACCAGAGCTTGATTAAAGTGTTGTGTTCTCGGTGCTGCAGGTGACACAATCTGGACAAGCTGTTTTCTTCTGCAAATTTGCTGACCTTTTTAAGGAATATCATTTCAGTTTGATGCTGGGTTTGCTTTCCGGAAGGCCAGTTTCTTTTAGCTCTTAACAACTATGGCATTAAAAATCCCATAGTATGAAATGGAAATATATCTCATGGAAGCTATAAATATCAAAGTGAGTGTTTTTAGCACGTTTAGATGTTCTGTGAATTTGAAATGAGGCAGGTTTTTTTGTTGGGTGTTTTTTTTTTTTTTTCCCAGCATAAGTATAATAAATTGTTTTAGGAAATATCTTTTCCAGTACTGCCCTCCACTGTGGCAATATTTGCATTTATTCAGAGCCTTAGTGGGACTGGGCTGTACTGGTAAATTCAGAGACAATTCATACCTGAAACCACGTTTAAGTGACAATGCTCAAAATAACTTTTTCCTGCTCCCTTAAGACCTTGGTTGTTTTTTGGTTTGTTTGTTTTTTTACAGTAGCAGCATTTTTGATGCATCTACAGACTGTTGTTATTGATGAAAGAGCAACACTGTGAGCTTTGGGACCTTTTATCCTTCTTTTTTTTTTTTTTTTTGCCTGGCTAAATGGAAGTGAAAGATACTTATGAAATTGCATGTGCTTTATTACAGGCACCTGACAAATGAAAAACCCATGTATGATATAAATGACCATTTTAAAAATAGAGCCCATTATTCAGGGCCCTGATTTTCAACGATACTGCTTCCCGTTGACTGCACTGAGACTTGGGTGGGTTCAACAGCTGTAGCACACAGCCCACTTCTGCATCTTTGAAATTAGATTTGCAGATTGGGAGCCAAAAGCTAAGTAGCCATGTTTGGAAATACTGGTTGGGTGGGTTTTTTTCCTTCTCTCTCTTCTTTTTTTTTATTCTCCCCCCCGCCCCCACCCCCTTTTTTTTTCTTTTTTACCCTTCTCTTTTCCTGGTGCATAATGCAGGGTTAAAGAAGACTACTTCTTAGTTACTTTTGATAAACAACACAGGTTTTCTCAGGCTGTAGCTCCAGGCTGCATCAACGTTGCAAAAGCAGTTTTGCAGTAAATGGTGAGGGGGTCCTGAGGTACACACCAAGACATCCCGTTTAGTCTGTGTGTTTCATGTGGATCGTATGCAGGCCGTGGGAAGAAAAATGAGGCTGAGGGTAATCACAATAAGTGTGCTGGGAAGCAGGATTTGGCGGAACACCTCTGCTTTGTGATTAACTGAAGTAGCACCGAAAGCCATCAGAAGAGTGTTCAGGCTCTTTAAGGCACTAAGTTGTGTAGAAGCGAGGAGAAGAGCTGTCGTCCTGCTACTGCTCTGATTATCTTACCCCTCTCTCTACGATAGGGTAAGAAGATCATATCCTAGCTGTTGATACTTTCAGCATCCTCAACGCAGTGGGTTTGCTGTGGATTATTTGGCTGGAGGTGGAGCAGTCTGCTGAGGAGGGTTATTTAAAGACTGGGACAGAGCTGTAGGCAGATAAATTGATTTGCAAATGAATGGAGGATTTGAACATGGTAATGGTGGTAGTTTTATTTTTTTATCAGTTTGCATATTTAATATCCACTGGCATATACACAAGCATAAACCACTCTAATTGTTCAAATGGAGTCTAGGGAGAAGAGAAGAAAGCTGAGGCTTAGATATGGTCTCAGTTCGTAATGGATTGGCTTGCCTTTCTTTATTAAAAGCAAATATACATTCCTTTCTAATAGAGACGTGGAGCTGTATTACAGCTTCTTGGCTAGCTTTGAATTATTTGTTTGATATGTCATATTTATTATGTTTTTTTAATCACATGAAAAAGAAACTATTTAAAAATTAAATAGTGAAAAAGAAGGGCAAGAAGAGACAGACATTCTTTGAAAGCAAATAATGAAAAGGCAATATTTTGCCAGCGATTCAGTAGAAACCTTTGTGGATTACTTTTAATAAAGGATGGGCAGTAATCAATCTGATCCAGTAAACAATATAATTTCCAATTAGTCCCAGATATCCATCCATGGTAAGTATAACAGGTGATGATAAAAAATAGATCCTGACTGATGGATAAAGACCATTATAAAAGCACATTTCCATTACTGTAGCCCTGCTCCTGAGCTCTGCATTATGAAGGAATGCATGGATTCAGAGGGGTCATTGCAGAAGAGTTTGGATGGGAGGGAAGGAGGGGAGGGTGTTAGGGGATGCAAAAGAAGCAGCAGCTGATAAGGAAACTTCATCATGTATTGCATATTGAAAACACATCCTGTAGTTTTAATGACAAATGATGACATTACATTCTCCCGAATGACTATTGAATTATCACAATTACAAGGGGAAATTGTGTTGACTTCTCGGTGACTCAGCTCCGTGTTTCCACCCGCCTCTGAAGACCCCACGTGTTTTCCAACAGACTTTGTTTTCGTAATTATTAATTGCTAGTTAATGATGTGTTCTCTTATTACCCGGGGATAAAAAGTGACTGGTTGGCTACTTAGTACCAAGTCCAAGTTTTTCTGTGCACCCACTCTACTGTGCCACTTTTCACTAAAAACAAGATGGTGTAAAGGGACACCATGTGAAACCATGGGGCACAGTGTTTACTGTAAATATCCTTATGGGAACCAAGGCATGCAAAGGTCTTGGGCTGCATATATCAGAGTAAAATGGTTTTTTTCCATTGCTGTGGGCAAGTAAAAGATGAGGCCATTTAAAGGAAAGCAACTGGAGTTCCCCATTTGTTGGATTCTTCTGTTTTGTCCTCATAATACTTTCCGCATAATCGGTTTTAGTGCTGCCTTTGGGTAGTCTGTTACTTTCCACTGATGCTCGTTTAGGTCTTTTGCACCATATTAAGGGAGAATGTAATGCTTGGAAATTAGCAACACGTGGCGGTAAAATCATAAAAATGATCAAGGACACTTTACAAACATTATATTTCAAGTGACTCATATTCCTTTAACCAAGCAGAGAACTTAAATGGCAATTTAAAAATATATTTTCTAAATCTCCTCAATCACATCCTGCCTAGAGATGCCCATTAGCCCACTTGTTGAACTGGTTCTGGGAATTTAATGAGGGGAATGCATTTATGTTGTATTTTGTACTTTTATTTAATTCCATCTTGTCTGAAGCTTTTAACTTCAATATTTGAACTTAAAATCATTCTTTAACTTCTGCTTTCCCAACCCTGACCCCCAGTTTTAAGAAAAAACCAAACCAACCAAAACTTGAAAGCAGTGAAGTGTTACGTAGGGACATAGCATTAGCAACATTAATGAGGAGAAAACAACTTATTTAGGAGAAACCTTACTGCACAGATATACTGGGTATTTTGGCATCCTCAAACCTGTGTAAAATAGTCATCCTGGGTTGGGGCTTTTGTTTCTTCAGGTGGTTTCACAAAGATGGGTTACTTCTGTGGAGACTTGGGCCCTGAAATAGTTGTCACGAGACCCCACTGCTGGGTTGGGAAGGGAAATGCTTCTGTCTCTGGACGGCATGACCAGGATATGACCACAGGGACACCAAGACCAGCTGCTATAGCTTAAATAAGGATCTTTCTCACAGATAGTGGTAGAAAATGAAAACAGGACAAGGACCTTGAATAATAGGAGCTACACATGAAGTCAGATGGAAAGAGTAAATCTTTGTAGACGTTTAATGGTGTTATATTCTAAGCTTTTGGGAAATTGTATCTGAAATTTTTTTACAACAGTAAATATCGTCTGTGCTACATCCTATTTCTATTTCATGTGAGAGAAAAATTCCCCGTCTATGGCACAACACTTTACTGCTACCATTACTGCAGACTTTATAGATCAGAGATGTGTCAGCATGTTAGCTTTAGCTGTAATGCTTTTTTTGTGTGAAACCTTATGGGCCTTGCAGCCACTTTCTCATACTGACACTCATAAAACGTTCAAGTTCTCATATTTATTATTTAATTTGCTTCCTATATAAAGCACCAGAGCTCCTCGATACATGAATGTGAAGCCAAAAATGACAGGCAGGCTTGAATGGGACTAATGAGTTTTAATAATGCACATATTAGAAACTGCTAAAGGAAGTTTAATTAAGAAAAACAAGTTAAGCATGAAATTCATTTTGGAACAAATACAAGTCAAGTCACAGATGTACAGAATGCTACATCACAGGAAATGGACTCTCAAGTTGATAGATCCCTATAATGCCAATATTGCACTCGAAATGTAGTGTGCACTCTACAGTTCTGGAAAGCATGGTAACACCATTCGAGAGCACTTTTGAAGTTCAGATAGAGATGTGGGGCTTGTGATTAGCAAATTATATTTATACCTCCGTGGATTTTACAATGAGTTGGAATTTGATCTCAATTACCCTGATGGAACTGAGACCAGAATCTGATCAAGTAAGAGAAGCATTTGCTCTTTTTTGTGCCACAAGGAAGTTTCTTGTTGTTTTTTTTTTTTTTATTGTTATTTTTAAAAATGACCTTATTGAAGAGCCTAGTTATTGACCTAACTCTACAACAAGTGTTTTGTATGCTTTGGAGCTATTATTGCATGGTATCCAGATAGAAAAACAATTCATAGATAAATCTGAGTTCATTCAAGCATCTTTGTTTGCAGAGTTCTCTCTCAAGAAATGGTAATAACTGTATTTTAGCTTTTTCTTTTTTTTTTTTATCTTGAATTCCAACTGCCCCCAAAATAGTAAGATAAAAAAGCAGTATCTTTCTTACGAATCTGATTTGAAAGCTTGCCTTAGGTGATGAACTACTGTTAAAGAAAGATTATTGTGGATATTCTAATTGTGTTAAAGGTAGCGTACAAAATCCAATTTACTTTTCTCATGCGATTAACCCCAGTGAACCAAAGGTTGGCCACAAAGGCGGATCAGGTAATGAACTTTGGTACCGATTCTGTAGCTTAATTATTCACGTGCAAGAGACAATTAAAGAACATTTAGTTTCAAGGGCCTTGGGGTGGGTTCTGGTGTCCTCTGTTAGAGTGATCAGGTGGGAAGCATGTGCTTGTTTTTAGAAAGCATTAATCAAAGACAGTTAAATGCATTTTTTGATATCCAATATAGGGGTTTCAATACTGAAGTTCTCAAGTGAGAAACATCTGGGATATTTTTTCCCTCTGGTATGACCTCTGATTAACATGAGTTCAGTTGAGTTTCTACAGTAGGTCAGAAAATCTTCATGTCCCGGAGCGCAGTGCTTGCCATCCACAGAATGGCCATTTGATCATTTAGCTGAATAGTTACAGTACTCAAAAGTGAGTATAATGCGTGGTCCATTTAAGAGTTAACCGTAAGCTGCTAAAAGGAATAAAGGTTCACTTCAGTGCCCATTATATTCCAAGCCAGTGCATCTGTCATTTTTAATTTAAATCTGTATTACTTAGCTGTCTAAAACTTTACACGTAAGTGACAGAGTTACCCATTCTTTCTGTTATGGGTAAAAAAAAATCACCATTTCCTTACCTACTTACTGTGCAAAATGTCAGACAGTGATAGTCCACATTAAAAAAATGTAGCCAACTTCTGGTAATATAAACAATTACTTCAGCTAAGAAGTAGAACTATTTTAAGAAAATGATTTATTGATATGAGTAAATGGAAGATAATAAGACTTAAGTGACCCTTTTCTTCTCATAGGTTTAATTTGTCTAACTCAAAAACAGCTTAATAGAAAATTATGATCAGAAGTCTTCCTATTTTGGCAAGCCAAGTTGCAGGAATTATTTAAAGGTATCTTTTGATCCTGAAAATACTAATTAATAATGAGTTAGCATTAGCTGAATATTCCTGCTAATAAGGAAGAACAAAAATACAGTGAAGCTGAAAAATGCATGACGATTTAAATGAGTTTTATAACATCTACTCACTTTAATTCAACTTTTCCCTAATTTGTGCTACGCTGTATTTGAATACTGTATTTAAATACGGTAATTTTTACTAATTTGGTTGTAAGGTTTTGTGTACAAAGCATTATATTAAATAGAGGTAAATGCAAGAATGGCACTGAGGAATCGGTCTCTGAGCTGGGAACGATATATTTACACAGCTTGTAGCATCTGGAAATCCTTCCCACTGAGCTGCTTGTGGTCCCCTGTAGCTTCACGCTTGTAATCTCCTACTGATGTGGGCTGGGATGTGACCCCATCAGAATAACTTGTCTTACTCGTACCTTTGTTGGTGACCTCAGCAAAGTTTGTGCACTTCAATAGGGCTGGATCTGTAGCTGCTTTCTGAAGCCTCCAGACCTGTAGCTGCTCTCAGGTGGAGGAGAGGCTGGCACGTGGGAGTGAACCAAACCCAACTGGAGCTGTACCCAGGACTCCTCAGGAGAGATGGGGAGGGACTCTTTATCAGGGAGGGGAGCGATAGGGTAATGCTTTTAAACTGGAAGAAGGGGAGATTTAGATGAGCTATTAGGAAGAAATTCTTTCCTGTGAGAGTGGTGAGACATGGGCACCGGTTGCCCAGAGAAGCTGTGGCTGCCCCATCCCTGGAGGGGTTCAAGGCCAGGCTGGATGGGGCTTTGAGCAACTTGGTCTGATGGGAGGTGTCCCTGCCCATGGCAGGGGGATTGGAACTGGATGATCTTTAAGGTCCCTTCCAACTTTAACCATTCTATGGTTCTATGATTCTATGATACTCTTCTTAATTGTACTCAGGGTTGCAGTCTCCTTCTATTATCATTTCATATACCTGTCTTTTTTTTTAAATGCATATAGTTCATTTCTTGAACTAAATACATGTAAATCCCTTCCCTTCACCAACTATTTCTGGATATACCCAAGAGCAGGTTCTGTTTCAAAATCTTTACTACTACATAGAGAAAAAAATAGGCTGTATTTGACAAAATGCTTCCCTTTGCTAGCTTGAACTGCGAAAGAAGAGATGGGGAATTCTGTGATGCATCTCTTGAGGATTTGTCTGATCATGTTTACATTTGGTGTGTCACAGCGACCTGGTGTTCACCCTGGGTCAGAGTCTTTCCTTTAATGGCTTCTGTTCCGCTGGCCACGTTCCTGTTTGGCAGCGCAGCGTATCTTAGAACATGGATTTCTTTTTAGAGACACGAAACCTCCTTGGGATCTTAGTTCTAAGTGGTGATGGGTGTAAGTAAAAATGGATGCAAATGTAGTTGGTTCTGCAAAATAGCATTTGTGTTTTGAAAAGAAGCAGCGTTGTGTGCTGTTCAGAACTCTTACAATCCCTTTCTGTGAATATTTGCGCAATTGGGATTTACTGGCAAAATTGGGCTGGAAAGGAATTTTTAAGCATGAACATCAGATCACGGAGTACATCTTCAGCTAAGAAGAAAACAGCTGGTGGCATAAAGATATCATAACAACCCCTTTACGTGTGCTGGAGCTGGCGTATGGCCCGAAGCCTTGGGTGCCACCAAAGGTTTTATTAATCCATTGGAGCTATTGTCAGGTGGTGCTGCTCGAGACTTCCTTTAAGATCTGAAGCTCTGTGAAGGAGCAACAGAGAGGAGTTGAGCTGCTGCAGTTTGCAGCAGATGTGACCTGCTGTGGGATGCCCTCTGTCATTGGAAATGCAAAGATGCACTGAAGTTATCTTGGACTGTTTGCTCCTCGGCATACAAAACACCTCTCTAACGCGTTTCAGAATCTGAGCTATAAAGTCATTTAAATTCAGAAAGGAAGATAATAAAATAATGGATGATAGAAAAAAAACCTTCTATATAGCATAGACTTTTCTAAAGACCATGGAAGACTTTATCAAATACCTTTTACAGTAGAATTTATTTGCCTTACCACAGGGAACAATTGTGATCCTCGCATCTAGACAATAATAAAATCTGAAAATGCTTCTCCTCCTCCTTGGATCTACAATATTCTGATGCTGAAGCTTTATATCTTGCCCCAGATTGATCATCATTACTCTTTAGTTTATTCTCCCGCCCATATCCCTGAGCATCCCTACTCTGGTTTATTGCTTCTCTCTCTTCAGAAGTCCAGATACTAAGGGAAAATCCTACATAGACCACCTACTGGAAGACTGAGGAGAATTTTATCCAACGTTGACTGTGAACAATTGAGACGTGCTCCAGGCCAGCTTCCCTGCCTTTCCACCTAGTGCTGGAAATAAAATTTTGGCATGAAAGTCTCAAAAGATTTGAGTAATCTCAGTCTCTTTATTTGCATGAGTTTGTGTTCATAATGTTATAGCTTCAGGGCAGCCAGTGACAGGCTTGAATGTTTGACCTCTCTGAGTCTCAAAAATAAACTGGTACTTGGCCATTTAAAAAGAAAGGCTTGTGGGGAAAAAAAAGAAAAAAGAAAGCAAATCCAAAATTCAAGTTACAAATACAGTGAAAATCTGTTGATTCCAGTTCTGCAAGTACTTTACAACATCCTGCCCTGTATGGCATACAGATCCATTCACTACTACCCTATAGGTAATGAAGAAGAGCTAAACACGGCATTGGGTGGGATGTTTGCTCTTCTTACCATTTTAGCCTCCTGACTCTGTCTTACAGCGAAAAGCTGTCCATGGGAGGGAAAAGAGAACTTTCAGTCGCAGCAGATCTGTTCAGCTGCAACGACAAAACCGCTGATGGACAAGCTTAAAACTGTAGCCCAGCTCTAGGATTTGCTTTGAATTTAGATAAGTCATAAATTTAATTCAAGAGAAGTTAAAGAAGAAAAGTGAAGGCCCAATCTTGCCATCTGAAATGTATCTCCGTTCTGATTAACTCATGGAATTCCTAACATAGTTAAAACTTCCCATTTTAGGTATCTAAAGCATATTAAAAAGTTGTTGTAGATCCAAAATCAGGTCTAAGGCTTTTATAGTGGAAAATGCTAAATGAGTTATTGGAAGCATCTTGGTAATTTTCCACATTGAACCAACTTAGCAGCCTGAAATGAAGAAGGATGCTATTGTTTGGTGGAGCTATATTGAATTTGATTTCTCCTCAGACATCCCCAGAGCATGTAAATTAGCAGAAGGGCTACTGAGATTGTCTTCCTGCTATTTGCAAGGTTGAGAAAGAACAGAGAGCGCATTTTTCCACTCCTGACAGAAGTTTAAAAAAACGTGGGTTTTAATACCTGGTAGAACAGCTTTAAATTTGTGGAGGTTTTTGAATACCACTATGGAGTAGATTTCCATCTTTCCGTGACCTACTCTCTATCAACTCACAGGAGCCGAGTTATACTGGGTGCCTTCTTCTCTAGGACTTCTCTGTGTGCTCTGTCTTTACTGTTCCTCAAGTAACATCCTGCTACCTTCAAAATTTGAAATGCAGCACAGCAACAGCCTTCCAAGAGGCAATTGTCTGCAGGCCGTTCTGTGTAAGTTTATTAAACTAAACGCAAACACGTAGATCAAGTTTGGGGAATTATTTTCTGCGGCTAAATTGCTGTGTTTCCAGCAAACGCTGAGAATTTGAGGCTGGAGAATGAAGGGTATAAGCCTGTTTGTTAATGCAGTTTCACAGTGAAGGTGTTAGAATTAGCAGAGAAAGAAAAGGGAGAGAGAAAATTGTGGAAAAGCTTCGTCTATCTCCTTATTGCCTCCTGAGATAGATTGTTCAGAGCTAAAGGAACACTAGACATGAACCAAATCTCCTGCTGTCCTATATAGCTTTTACAATCTCCTTTTTAATAACCCAAACTGCAGGGTAGTCTGACTATTAGACAAGCCGTTCTTTTGAATTCTCTCTACAATGTGTATAGACGTGATAAAGAAAACAATTCTCATTAAAGCTGCCAATGCTGTTTCAAAAGCAGGTGGTTTGAAATGTTTCCCGTACAAAGCAAAACACATTTCTTGTGCATCACACACTGCTTAATAGGGAGTGTAAGATTACGCTGCTATGTTGTGTATAACACTGCATCTTAAATAATAGGATATTGTAAGTCGTGTCGGAAATATGTTTTAACATGCATATGGAAGATAGAATGATACGCACTGAGTAATTTTCCGAAGTGCTGGAACACAGCCTTGTGTGACAACCTCTGAGCCTGAAGTAGTTGAAAATAGAATCTGGAATTTGAGATTATACAGTCTCTGATCCTAACTGATTATTTTTCTAGGATATTGTTCAGCCACCATGTGCGTATATGAAAGATAAGATTTCTACTGTCCTGTGGGAACATTTATTGTTTATGTTATAAATTAAGGATGGTAGGGATTGAGGGCGTTCATCATGCATTTTCTTTCTTCACTGAAGTAAGTAGTTTATAAGGAATGCAAGATTGACCTGAAGTAAAAAATTGTGATACACAGCTCTATCCCTAAACTGTCTCTTCGTATCCATTTCCAAATCAGTTTTGAAAAAAAAAAAAAACCAACAAAAAACCCCCAAACCATTGGATTCCAGTTGGACTTTGAATGTGCAAATTCAGAGTTTGCTATTCAGTTCAGTTCGAGCAGGGTCTGGTCCTTCACGGAGGTGAACATTTTGCTCCATAGGTGTTTTTTATCAGCTCCCAGAAACTTGTGGAATAAGAAAACCATATAAAATCTGGTAATTCGGGTTATTGTGAAATAAGTACAGTAATTCATGTTGTCCTTACGAATATATTCCGGTTGCCTCAATGTTTTAATGAGAAGTTGTATTTTAAAATGAACGAAAAAATGTTTGTATGTAGTATAATCTGCTTTAAATGAAATAAAATGCATGTGAGTCTTCTGTATGCCTGTCTATCTTAATTTCACTATCTTCTGCTTTGAGAAATAATTACTTTCGTTTTGATAAATCAACTTGCGCAAACAAGGTGAAAATTGATTATGAGTTGATTAAGTTAAATAAAATATTAACATAAACACATGTAATGTAGCCTGGCAGAAAATTGCTTATTCTTAAAAAGGTGAATTTTAGAAACGTATTTTCTGCGAGTCCTGTTTCTCCTGAAAAATGTCTAAATTCAACAGGTGACATTATAGATAATCCAGTAATCAGTGCTTCACCCGCCATTTCATGGACCCATAAACTACTGCAATTTTACTTACATGACCCTAGCAACTATTAATGTATGTAAATAACTTGTGAAACATCTAGTTATCACTCTGCTCATATTAGCTCTTTCATACTAATGATTTATTTTCATTTTCTCCAGGATATAGACCTGCGGCTAACTGGATTTGATTTATAAGAGGGGATTCTGCAGTAAATGGCTGCTCTCTTCATATTGCTGCTATGGAAAACAGAATTGTCGATAGGATGTAGTCTGATAAATAGTGCTGAGTGAAGATGCAGCTTCAATAAGTGTGAAATCAATGGAAGATACTTACCGCATGAAAAGCCTTTTGAGATTTTTCTGACAGGCACCTATTTAGGAAACTTGATCTGTTTCCTTCGGTTGCCCTGTTTTCACACCAGTGGATACAAATCAGATCGCCTCACTGTAGTTACACACCTAATGTGGGACCATGGCCTTTCCAAGATCCATGTGGCTGAACTGTGTATGGAGAGCGATGATGGTCCGCCTGTTACACATGGGATTGAATGCCACTTTTGCTTTTGGTATACTTGGATTTTTGCTTCACGCTGCAGCTGTGTCCTCCCAAAAATTGGATGATACCAACCCAGTGGTGACCACCAACTTTGGCAAGATAAGAGGGATTAAGAAGGAACTTAATAATGAAATTTTGGGGCCCGTTATTCAGTTTCTTGGGGTTCCGTATGCTGCCCCTCCAACAGGGGAGCGCCGCTTTCAACCTCCTGAGCCTCCGTCTCCCTGGGCAGATATCAAAAATACCACTCAGTTTGCTCCAGTGTGCCCCCAGAACATTATAGAAGGCAGGTTGCCTGAAGTCATGCTTCCCGTGTGGTTTACTAATAACTTGGATGTAGTTTCCACCTATGTACAAGATCAGAATGAAGACTGCCTCTATTTAAATATCTATGTCCCAACCGAGGATGGTGAGTTAATAGCAGGCGAAACAGGGAGATCTCTTTATTTTCCTGTTCTACGTTCTAACAATATTAATTCACGTGTACTGGTAGCATGCATGGCTTTCTCTGTTTGCATGCTGGCATATTACGTGTATGCATGCTCCTTTTTTGTGTTACGCATCTGTCCTTGGGTTTTTTGCCTTTTTTTTTGTTTCTTTTTGGTTTCTTTTTTGTTGTTGTTGGTTTGTTGTTTTTTTTTTTTTCCTTCCTGTCTACGCTCATTTGTTTCTTTCTCCCACAGCACGTGTACTTTTTTAGGTCAAAGTTGGTGCCTAATTTTCATTGCCACCCAACTGACTTCTGGGAAGATGCATCAACATCTTATCCATTGCATGTGCAGGCACAACGAGTTGAGAATCTTCCTCACCTAATAAAGCAGGTCATACTTAAGTTAGATAGTGGTGTTGCATGCTCCTACTGTCTGTGATGGAGCTCCATGTTATTTTCTAGTCTTCTATTCATTTTTCAGTCAAAAGAATATCCAAGGAATGTGCCAGAAAACCCGGCAAGAAAATTTGTAGAAAAGGAGGTATGTATGAAGTGGACAAAAAATTAAAATAATAATAAAAAAAACAAACAAAAAAAATGGGGGAACGATCAAAACCTTGCAAAGGAAGAACAAGTAATACAGCTGAAAGAGGCTGGTTTGCTGATGCTGTGAGCTGGTAGGGACTAGCTTGTCCTGACGAAGCCGGAAAGGTATTTAAAGAGAGGACCATGTACAGCAGATGAGAAGATAACGTTTGTAAAGCCTGAACTCAGTTGCAGCTGATCGTCCCTCTCGCAGTCTCGCCTGCTGACCTTGTTGGCAGCTTCTCTGTCTTGGCCTCATGGTTTAGAGGAGCGTCTGTGGCTCGTACGTAGGTACAGCATGTTGTCTCTACCTGCCTAGGAGGTAGCTTTGACCACTGAAGCTGCTGGCCCAGCTCCGCAGCTCTATATAATTCCAGTGGTACGGCGTTAGGGGCTGTGGTGTATTCTGGCAAAGCAGAGCTGAAAATCTGCCTTGACTTTCTCCGTGATGCACCGTGGAACAGCGTTAAGTTTCCCAAGACATAGGTATGAAGCACTTTTTCTCGTTTACGCGCTTCTCGAAGTGAACGTTGGTTTCCTTTACGATGTGATTACAGCTCTCTTTGTAAAAGCCCCAAATCTCTTAATAGGGGTGTAGGGAAATGTTAAAAATATTGTGACATGGGACTTGGGAAAGTAGGCTGCTTTTGGAAACTTGGCTTCTCCCTTTCTCGTGTTAGATTGTAGGGGGGAATTTGCAGATTTCTTTGTGAACATTTGCCAAAGCCATTGATGCGCGAAACAGAAGGTGGATTTTGGTACTGATTTAAAGTAGGTATCTGGTACTAGCTTAAAGTAAGAATTTTGTATGAATTTTGTTCGACATCAAATTATTTTTCTTTATTGCTTTCTTTAAAGTAACGATGCTATTTGGTAGCTGGACTATGTTTGAATCTATACTGCTTTTCAGGGTAAACAAAGAGTAGCGTGGACATACATGGTTCACCTATTGGCTGTAATCCATATTTTTTGTATCAGTTTTTATATGTCTCTGTTATTCTGGAACTCATACATTTTAGGGAGGCATCAGAGCAGGAAATGATTTCGAGCTGGACAAAGTTCAACTCTATCAGCTCTCTCTGCTTTTTGTTTTTAAGGTGATATGTAGGCATCCAAATGAAGGTGGCCTCATTTTCCAAGGTTTTTGCTCTTGCAGCTCCTACCGACTGGTAGTTGTAACTGGTTGCTAATTATTAATTGTTAATTGTAGTTGCTCAATGGATGCTTCTTTAGATGTCTAAATCCACTTTCAGTGACTTGAGGCAATTTGTTTTTAAAGTGTTGAGCTTTGAGGCAACTTCTTATGTTTTCTGTTAGGGAATTTTTGCTCAGTGTTGTAGAAGTATGGTTGTTTTAAGCTGGATTCCCAAAGTTGGAAACAAAGATAATCAGGGTACGGTGAGCAACGCCACTTCTTCACACATCATTCAAGTTAGAATAACTGCTGTCATTTATATGCATTCAATTAATGTGCAGTGCTGCAGCAGTTATTACGCAGTTCATCAAGCGTGTGTAATTAGCTGAGCAACTTTCACTTCCTATCACCCAGACGCTGATTCACAAAGTCATAAATAAAGCTGCAGATCTCCATCATTGTTCTCAGAAAGCGTCTTTTCTTATGAGAGAGTATTAAAAAAAAAAAATACTCAGAAAAATAGCACAAATAAATGGAAGGAGAGCCCAATAGATGAGAAATTCATGTTTATTGTCCTGTGAGCCTGAAGGAGAATAGAGAGAGTTATTTGAAATTCAGTAGGTATCCTTCCAGTTAAATTCATTGCACACACAGCACAATCAAAACCAGCAGAAACCCAGTTTTTCCTGTTGACAAGAGCAGAGAACTCCTGAATACCTTCAGCCTGGGCCTAGCTGTAGTGATCTCTGGTCTCTAACTTACGTTCTACTCACCTGGATATAACCTGAGATTATTCTTGGATTGTCCCCATCTCTGGCAGTAACAGGAATCCTGTTGTAGAAGGAAGTTGCAATGGAGTCACAGCAGCAGCAGCAGCTTGGAAATAGCATTGGTTTTGTCTGAGAAAGAAGAAAGGCCCTTTTTTGCTGGAGTTTTAGGTTGCAGTCATTTAATTACATTTACTGATGAAAATTGTTGAAAAGAGAAAAGAAGAAAATAAGAGGCACTTGCTCTCACGACAAGTGCAGGGCAGCCAAGGGATCAGGGCCAGCCAGGATGAGTTTGTGAAAGGGAGGTCCTGCTTAACCAACTTGATCTCTTTCTATGGCCATGTGACCCGTCTTCTCAATGCAGGGAAGGCTGTGGACTCTGTCTGCTTGGACTTTGGTATGGCCTTTGACACCATCCCCCACAGCATTCTCCTGGAGAAGCTGTCAAATCACAGCATAGACAAGTGCACTCTTCACTGGCTAAAAAAGTGGCTGGATGGCCATGCCCAGAGAGTTGTGATTAATGGGGTGAAATCCAGTTGGTGGCCAGTCACGAGTGGTGTCCCTCTGGGCTCAGTTCTGGGGGCAGTCTTGTTTAATATCTTTACTGATGATCTGGATAAGGGGATTGAATGCACCCTCGCTAAGATTGCAGGTGACACCAAACTAGGTGGGAGTGTTGATCTTGAGGGCAGGAAAGCTCTACAGAGGGACCTGGACAAGTTGGATCAATGGGCCAAGGCCAATGGGATGAAGTTTAATAGGGCCACGTGCCGGGTCCTGTATTTCAGTCACAACAACCCCAGGCAATGCTACAGGCTCGGGGAAGAGCAGCTGGAAAGCTGCCCAGCAGAAAAGGACCTGGGGG
>VXBJ01005843.1:408080-420021 GCA_013400055.1 Nycticryphes semicollaris
CCAAGCTGGTGAGGGGTCTAGAGAAGAAGTCCTATGAGGAGAGGCTGAGGGAACTGGGCATGTTTAGTTTGGAGGAGGCTGAGGGGAGACCTCATTGCTCTCTACAACTACCTGAAAGGAGGTTGTAGGAGGTGAGTGTTGGCCTCTTCTCCCAAGGGAATCATGGCAAGACCAGAGGAAATGGTGTGAAGTTGCGTCGGGGGAGGTTTAGATTAGATATAAGGAAGAATTACTTTACTGCAAGAGTGGTCAGGCACTGGAATGGCCTTCCCAGGGAGGTGCTTGAGTCGCCATCCCTGGAGGTATTTAAAAAATGAGTAGATGTGGCACTTCAGGGCATGCTCTAGTGGCCGAGACTGTTGGGTTGGGTGATTTGTTTTGTGGGGTTTTTTGGTTGACTTTTATTTTTGTGTGTGTGTGTGTGTATATGGTTGGACTCTGATTTCAGAGGTTCCTTCCGACCATGAAGATTCTGTGAAGAGGCAGATTTTTACATCTTTTTTTATTAAAAAACGGTATATAAATTCCAAGTGACTGAACCACCAACCGTATGCTATTGTATATACGGTTTGGTTCTTTCTTATTACATGAAAGAGATCGAATTAGGTAAATAAGTTAGTATCTTTATTTACTTGTTAGCTGAGCAACACAAGAAAATTCAAAATTTTGAAGAACAGGGAGTAATCTGATGAATACAGATGCAGAAATGGAAGGAATTCTACCCATGAGTGATGCTGGAGATTATAATCGGGCATTATAACCATTACCACTGGGTTGGTGGGACCTGCACACTGCAGAGACTACCAAAGGATGGGCTGGAGCGGGCAGCCCATATATGAATATGGATATGGATGCCCATATTTCAGTGTGTTTCATCTTCAATTTTACCAATTCAATACATAAAGAGAGATAATCTGGTTTTATGTCTTTTCCTTCAGGCATGTGAAGGTCAGGGGTGACTAACTCCGTTACGGGTACACGTACAAGCAGAAACCTCTCTATTTGCTAGGGCTGGCTTGAGAAATTTCTGTGCAAAAGCATCTCATCAATTTTGGTTTGTTTGTTTAGAGTCTAGACTCTGTCATTCTAAATTTTGATAGAACCCAGGTTATATTATAGGTCACACCCTTTGAGTGACTGATATTAATTATATTGTTGAGTACGTGGTATTTCCTGATTTTGCCTCACAAACTTTTGCATCATTTCTAGGGAATACCTGAATAGTTTTGCACCCTCTTCAGTATTTCAGGTCTCTGTTGTGTCAAAACCCAAGTATTTCACTTGTGATCCAGAATGAGAGGGTAATTTATTAACTTAGGAGGACTGTGCAACCTGCTGTAGCCGCTTGCCTGGGGGGCTTTTGATAGTCTATATTAATTTCTTTGTGTTGCACCATGAATTTGCTACTTTAATGGCAACTAAGTAAAGAAAACTTGAAAATTATCGCTAACCTGGTCACTAAAAGCAGCCCCCTGGTGTTGCATGTTCTGCACTTGGGATGATAGTATGCTCTTTCTTATGAATCCGTACGAAAGCCTTCATATTGCCTGAAGGTATTGGGATGTGAAAAGGTGGAGGTGTAGTTTTTGCAGAGAATATGATATATATTCAACGTCGTGGAACTAGGCCCATGCAGTTTAGCATACGTTATCACTTGTGGGAGAATTGGGAGCAGGGTAAGGGAAGAAATCACTTGATCCTTACTTTTACAGTCAGGAATTATCAGTGGCTGAGAGACCGCCCAAGATCAGTGATTTCTTCACATGTGGATTCTGTTTCGTATTCTAGTCGGTGCAGTGAATAAATTTTAAATGCAAAGAATCATGATCTGAACTACCTCATTTGAGAGTGTAGGATTAGACAGCTCTATTAATATTTATGCTTCCTAATGGGTTACTTGATTTTCAGAGCAAAGCTCCCAACACTGCACTTTTTGGGTTATGGCTGTGGTTACTACGGACGCATAGGAACATCTATACATACATACAGATACGAAACACAAATCGCAGTGCTATAATCTCATCCTGCTGTGATCATTCATTGTTTCCAATAGAGAATATGTTACATCAGTTGTGATTCTTTAAATGGCACTGATATCTTTAAGGCTTTTAAGCTTAGCAGCATGAAATATTGTTTAGAAATCTAAGCAGGAATGTAAAAAAGTCCCATTTAGCCTGTTACCCGGTGCTTCTGTTGGGTGTTTGTTCCAATACTCCATTTAACTATCCTAGAACTGTTTACTTACTGTCAAATTTTGGAAAAGAGGAATTAATACAATGTGTGCAGTTCCTATGTGTCTCATTTAATGGAGTTCTTAGTGTATACCTGTCACAGCTCTGAAATGAATCGGAAAAAGACAAACTCAGACCTGTTAAAAAAGTGTGTTTCCACTGGCAAAATTTGTCAATTGATTATCAGATTCTTTTTTTCTAAATATTTACTGTAGCAAATAACATCAAAGCAATGGATTTACAGATGGTATATTGTAAAAAAGAAGCCCCAACAATTGAAATATTCTTTCTCTAGATGGTATATTGTAAAAAAGAAACCCCAACAATTGAAATATTCTTTCTCTGTGACCATCCTATATAATGAAAAGAATGACATGTAGGGTGTGAGCTGCCATCACTGCAGGCTGAGCTATGTCAAAACATGTTGCTTTGCCAGGAGGCCAAGAACATGCTTTTCAGATCATTACCAGGGCTCGTGGTGACTTGAGAGTGAGTGTCAAAGCCCTCAGTGCTACCTTAGTGCATAATTTGGTGTTTATCAACCGTTACAGAGGGTGTACATCCTCATTAGGCTACTTTGAAAACTCATAGTGAATTACTTGCCTGTCGTATCTCTGTGTCAGTAGTTGCCTGTACACGTTGGAAGTTCTGCCCCTGTTCTCCCTTGCTGGCTCCTGGCTGAAGAGCCCTCATCTTCGTTCTGGCCTCGTGAGGCCAAAATTCATCCCTGCACGGTGTTAGCAGGCACAAATACAGTCCTTAATCCTGAACTGGGGTGCTGCGCGCTGAGACACCCAAGACTGTGCCATTTTTCTACTCCTTTTTGAAGCACTGTATTCCTGTTTTTCCATTCCTCAGCTACCGCTGCAGCATCTCCTATTATACTAGTAATACATGGAAGAAGATAATGAAGCAAGCATTGTCTTGTACAGACCTTTTCATCCTTTCACAATCTAAAGCTGTTAGTGTCAGTTAGCAGCGTTCTTCAAAGACGTGCAGTAGGTTTATGTCATATTTGAAATAAAATGCTTAAACTCTGATGTACTTTCTCCCGTCCTCTTTCTGAGTGAGCCACCGCTTGACAATAGAAGACTTTGCAGGCTGCATTTTAAGACCCTAGTCATCTTAAATGCCATCAACACTGGTCAAAGTCCTCTCTAAATGTCTGGTTCTTCAGGCCCTGAGCTCTTGCTGACCACGTCGTGCTGTCATTGCTTTGTTCATATACCTTGACAGCACTTGTAGCTCTTGCAGGTCTTAAATTCTGATCTAATTCCATTCCTTGTCCATTATTTTATTGCTTGCTTTTCATTTTCCACATCCTCCCACACACAGGCTTTAAAATAGTACTGTTACCCTGATAATGCTAAGTTGGATAAAACTGGTTTGTGCTTCTTCCCCTGGCCTTTCTCGGGTTGGACCAGTTGTCCTTGGTAAACAACTGTGAGATGGTTTTCCTTTCAGTCTGCAACTTTCTAATCTATAATTTAAAGCCAAAATGGAAAAATGTTATAAAAAAAGAGCTACATAAGTATATTTGTACATTTTCAGGAGGAATATTTGAGTAACTAGTATGACTTTTGGATAACTCTTATTTTCTGCTTGCCTTTTTTTGCCGTTTTTTTCCCATGTTGAATTATTATTCCTTTGCTTTTCTCAGTGTTCATGCTCTTTGTTTCTTTGTTTCCTTATAATACACAGGGATACAAATATTTTTAGTGCTCTTTGCATAATTTCTGAAGCTTGAAACATGATGCTTACGTGTGTCAAACCGTTCTTAAGGATCATCTCAATTATGATGTTAATAATCTGCTTATAACTTGAATATTGCTCCAGTATAAATGCAATTTTTTTTCCCAATTCTTTTCACTCATAATTCCTTAGCCCTCTTCATTTTTACTTACTTCATGTTGTCAAATTTACATTTCTTCTCTACTTTGATATGTATAGTATTATTAATTACACTCTGCATTCAGAACCCAACTGCTTTAATGAGCTTAACACAAATGAGATTTGTTTTTGGGATATCAAACCATTTCCTTCTATTTTAATATTAATATCTCTTATTTTACTTTCTCATGCTTACAAAAATGAAGATTTAGCCTACAAAGAAGCAACACTGAACAATACAAAGCTATGTGAAGTTGGACAAAGCTGACTTTAAGCCATGTTTGCACCTATATTCTAAGACTTTGCTGGAACTGGTGTGGCCCCTTGAAATCTGGGCTGCTCCGGGTGAAAGCAGAAATTGCAAGGCACGTGGAAAAGGCATAATGTGGGTGCTGCAGCTTATTTTCCTTCCCAGAGTTTTGCCATTAAGTGTTTTGAAACGTTGCAGCAGCGACAGTAAATCATGTTGCTAATTCCTCTGCTGTGGGAATTCTTTTATATCCCTTTACACTACCAGAGCAGTAATCAGAATCCGCCCAGCTGTATGCTTTCTATGGCTTTTGCCTTTCCTATTTGTTCTAATAGTCCAGTAAATGTTTAGTCCTAGGAATGTGTAGACGTATTTTGGGTGAAGATCATAGCCAGTGTGGCTGGTAAGCTTTAGCAGCAGCTGTGCTGAGGTGCTGTGCCCTGTAGGAAGGCTCTCGGTCCCCCAGCAGCTCTCAGGGGCTCCTCTGCACATGGATGGGCCTTTCCCCAAGTACTTTATGCTGCTCCAGGATCTGCCCCTTTATGTTGCAGAGGAATCAGAACGTAGTTTTTGTGCTGTTGCGGGTGCTATTCACATCTTCTTTCTTTCGATGGTCATATATAATTTGACGTCTTGTGAGAGGCTGACTTATCACATGGGATTACTAGGTTTAGGCTTTATTAACGTCAGTGGTTTTGGATCATGCCCTGCAGAGGCAAAGTATTGAGATCTCTCAGCATGATTTAATAGTTATTTAAAGAATTTTTATTTTTATATTATGTTATAATGTGTCAAAAATCATATATATGGTGTGTATATATATATATAGAGAGATAATCTAGTAAGGCAAAATCTATAGGAGAGAGTGAGTCACTTATTATTTGTATTTGTTTTCTGGCAAGCTTCCATTTGTTAAATTTCACCCTTTTTATAAAGGCCTTCTTTAATTATTAGCTGAAAATCAGGTATTTATGTAATTACCATAATTATATCTACACATCTAGTGTACTTGCAATTATTTCATTAAAAATTGTAATTATTATACAATTATAGGGGATAATGACGTCCTTGTAACATGTTGCAGAAGCCCTAATTAAATGGTGGCATAAATGAATTGAAAGTGATTTTGAAGTTTTGAATATTGTTTTATCAGAAATATCAGAAGTGATTCATCCACATTATGAACTGGCAGTAAAACCCCTCCGAAGTTATTTTGAGAAAAGATTTCTCAGAGCTCATGGAAAAGGATTTGTCTTCATTGCCTTTCTGTCTTTACTTTCTGTTCTCTATGTTCTTACACCTAAAAACTGCCTGCAGATTTTTAATGGAAACGTGCATTGTGTAAGGAGAAGATTGCACAGCTTGCTGAATCCTTCCGGAAGGCTCAGCCCAGAGAAAATAGGATCTACGTACAGGCACAGTCTGTACTTAAGCACCCTTCTTCTAACTGTGGGGAAAAACCTATCCAACAGTTGGTTCAAGATGATGAAAAAGCTTCGCTAAATATAAGGAGGTTTTCATTATATGCTGAATTTGGTTTTCATTATGGGCCGAGTTTCGACCATCTGCTTATATATTGGCATCTCCAGATTGTGCAGGTTCAGGTGTTGGCAATAGAGAGACAAAATTCCTCTTGTAGCAGTGGTCCATGTGATGCTCCAGGCACAGGAGGTGCACAAAGCAGCGCTGATGCAGAGGAACCCTATAAAGCGTCTCACTTTCTGTCCTCCGGAGTGGGTGAGGAATGATGGGCAAGGATAACGTATGTCAGAATCTACCAAAACCTCAGGATCACAGATTTCTCATCCTCTTTTGTGTCAACTTTCTGGAGTGTACAGATGATCTCTCTTCTTTCCCTTCAGTTAATTTTAAAAGTCATCGAAAATGGCAATAAGGCACATATAATTCTTACACTTGTTTTATCAATCTGGGTTTTTTTCTTAAATCTGATATAGTGAGTTCTTAAGTGATGGGTGTATAACGATGTACTGATGACTGGCAACCATTGCAGCCACCCTTACCATGACACCCGCCTCGGTTTTGCTTCTAAAGACAGCACCCCGCTGTCGGGTGGAGGCTCTGGGCAGGCTGGAGCTCTGTAGGAACCAGCTGGAGGGGCCTCCCATCTCTCTTGCACCCGGTTGCCTACCTCCTACCTACCAGCTGGGGCTCCTCCTCCGGTCTTTGCTCCCAGTTTTGTTAGGGGAATGACTCACACAACGTTCCTCCCAGATAATTTGGATGCATTCAGGCAGGTTAGACAAACCTGTTTGATTCACTCCATTCACGTCAGGTCATTTTTGCTCGAGCCTGATTAAGGAGGGTTTGCAGGATCTACTCTAATGCAGAATTTTGATGTCCCACAAAAGGATGAGAACAAAGCTCCAAGAAGCAGAAGAGCCTGGAGAGAGCAATAATGTCTTACTGTGCCCCAGGCTGAAGAAAGACCATCCATTCATGGCCTGGAGAAGAAATCCCTGGTTCTACCATGTTGTGTCAAGGTTCCTTGCAGAGGAGCCAACACAAGACCTGATTTGCTCGTACAGTTGTGGTGGTTTTCTAGGGACTTGCTGCCCTTTAGCCACAAGCTGAGCACCACCTTTGGTGTCAACTTCCCTTCCAGCACCCTGGCAGGGATTTTTTTCAGTTCCTGACAACACTACTCTTTGCTTTTCAGCCTTTAATACCTAAGTATTAATGTAGTGAACAGGCAAAAAGAACATACCATTCACCAGCTGGATTTAGCTGAACCAATGAGAATTCAGTCTCTGAGAATCCTCATTCCCAAAGCAATCATTTTAATGAGATGGATCCAGTGGTAAGGGAATATAAAACATGCATTTATCTACGTATATGTGTATACATGTGCAGTCACAAACAGATTTGCAAGCTCAAAGGAAAGCTAGTACAATTTGTCTTACTTGATTGCAAAATTGATACTGATACGTATGTTTTCGTATTTATTTTAAATGGCCAAAAAGAACGTGTTTTTAAATCTGAACTTAGTTGCTGAAGGCCAGATCGAAGATACTTACCTGAAGCAAATGGATATTACGGAAAATTTTGCCCGTTTACCTACTCCAAGACTTCTTTTGTTAATGATAGTGCCCCATCACCTAGATAGCACTTCGGATCCATGAAATACTGTTTTTAGATGGCTGTTGTAGAGACAGGTTTGCTCAGGGAAATTTCACATGAGATCATCAGGCTGTAAAGCTCGATTTTAAAAATCTTTGTCCTCTCCCTGTTTCTCTGGGATGCTAAACTCCGACAAAGTACCCCTCTGTTTGAATCTATTAACTGCTGCGTTATGTGGAACAGGAAAGAGAATTAGCTATGTTTTCTACACTTTTCAGTCATTAACTGAGCCATTCCTTAATGGCCAATGAACTATTTTTGCTGGAAACAATAACTTTTGAAACACAAACTAATTGCTATACTTGAGTGCCAAAGCACCTGCAGTCTTTTATTTTTTTTATGTGAAGTCTCCATCGATGAAGTCGCACCTCGAGGAAGAAACCAAAGATGTGCCGACTGTCCTTTCTTTAAAGTGCCATGAAACCCTGGATTCACTGGCAATTCTTGCAGTGCTGCAGTTGCAGTTCTTTAAGTATTGAAGGTATGACCTGCCCACCAGCGCGTTATGATGCCAGATCATGGGAAACGAGTGCTTGGGTTTTATAGAGACGGGGGTGATTGCTAAGAGGTCACAGCAGAAGTGTCCCGTCTGTGTCCCCCGCTCCCGCCCTCCCTCCTGAATCTGGGGCTTTTAGGCTTTTAGCAGAAATCCCTCACCTCCCCTTCTGCACGCGTTATATTCCCTGTCGTTCACACGTGAAAGAGAACATTGCCCCTTGAACTGTGAAACCCTCATGTGTTTTTGACAGGTTGATTTTGTTCCTGTGCTTGATGCCTTTGAAAGATGGCTGCCGAGATGTGGCCGGGCAGGAGAGGGACGTCGGCTCGCCGAGGTGAGCCCGGAGACGGGAGAGGAGCTGAAAGCAGCAGGAAGGGGATTTGACAGCAAAGGCGGCTCCTGACACACACGTCAGAGCAGGTGTACACTGCCAGGCAATGTGCAAACCAAGCATAGAAATAGGATTAAAAGGCGCTTTTCCTCTAGGCAAAGTAAGACCCAGAAGGCGGCAGCGCACAATTCCGCCCTGCAGTTTTCAGTGGCAGAAACTATTTTTCTCTCCGGAGTTTGCTAACACATATTAGTTGCTGTTTTCCTGCCCAGAGCTTTGACATACTCAACTACAAGCTAGTTTGGCTGAGGATCAGCACAGCAAACAACCAGCAGTCAAAGGAGAGAGGAAGAAACAAAAGATCTTCCAGGAATGCTCACTATCTCCTTCCACACTCGACGTTTGAGCTGCGCAAGGGGTCTGGCTCTCACCCCTTGGTCAGGACTTGGGCATCTGTTGGAGGACTTGTCACCAAATAGGTTTGACCTGAGGCAGAGCAAAAGCTAGGCCTTAATATTGCTCGATTAAAAATAGATAAACTCAGCAGCAAGTCGACTTTTGGCCTGTGGTTTGAATTATGAATATTCTTCTAAATGCTGTCACTTCCTTAAAGAAATACTGTGGTTTCTTTGGAATTTTAAGTGACTTTGGATTGAAATTCAGTGCGAGTGATTATCTGGCTCAGTGAGTACTGTTGTTATTATTAGCAATTTTGGGTGTTAACCTCTTCACTGCTGAAATCTCTGTGTGCTATGTGCCATTGTACCGGCACTCGGGAACCAGAAAGGTTAAGAAGCCATTGAAACACATTCAGGAAACATCATAATTTTCAGGCTGATGAAGTGCTAGCCTGGAAGAGAACAAAAACCCGATAATAATAATTACATTTACTTTATGCTTGCGAAAAAGACAGTTTGAAGGAGAGCAGGCCACAGACAGTAGCTCATTTTTGGTTCTGCCCCCATTAGTTATGTCACATTCCTGCTTTACGTCTGTCACCGCAGAAACGTGCTGCTTAAATGGAGCTTGGTTGCAGAGGGATGATTTGACATAAAGCCAAATATCCCTTTCCAGTCTCCCTGGACCTCGTTAGCCTTTTCCCATTCCCTCCCTCCTCCCCTGGCTAAGCAGCATCTGGCCCTCTCCCTCTGGTGAACTTGGGTGACTCTATTTCCAAGTATAGATTTAGTTATTAAATCTGGAGATAAAGTATGGATCTGTTCCACTAATCAGATACTGCAGTGATTAGAGCCATAGAAGTACTTGGAGAGATCAATTAGATTAGATTATCAAATCATTATGAGCAAACTCTTAAAGACAAAGCAATAGAAAGTAATCTCGTGTCACTGTATTTCTTCAGAGAATATTTATACTTTCTTATTGTTTGTTTGCCTCTGGTTTATTTACATGTGTTAAGAGCACAGCGGCACTGTGCCTCGCGCTCAGAACTGGGCTAGAGGATGGAATAACCCATTTTCTAGGGTAAAACTCTCTCTGTGATGCTAAAACACATTATTGCTTGTACTCCAGGTGAAAAAATTCATGCACGTGGGAATCTTACTTCTTAGAAAGCGATTGGGCAGTTTCTTGGGGGAGTTCGTTTCAGATCTCTGGGGTTAGGCAGGAAGCCTTCTGTTCTCTCACCAGCCTTTTATTGTCTCTCTTATCTCGTTCTGTATTTATGATTTTGACTGTGTAATCTTATTTTGACTACTTTTATTGCATAAGACCAGTGTTACGGGCCAACGCTGGCTAATTCAGATAAAGGTTTGTGATTCATTCTTTAGCTGTTTGTTTGCAGGGTTCCTGTGAAAATGGTTTTCCAGTGTATTATAGCCATTTGTATGAGTCCTAAACCTTGAAGTTGTTTGTAACAGCCTGCGGTGTTGTTTTCTGAACATGTATATACATATATATGAGCTTTTCTTCATTAATATATATTTTAGTAAGTACCCCGGCTAATGCTAATACAGTGTTTTCATGAGCGAATTGGCAGAATAGTATACATCAAAGGCAACAATTAGTGTATTTTCATTTGACTTGTTCAGCCTATTAGGTTGTTAAATTTTGCATAGAAAATCATTAGCGTGTTTAATTTGGGAAGGAAGCTCTTGGAAGAGGAGCTGTGGACGTAAATCAATCAGTGAGGAGGCTTTCGTACAGCATTACAGCAGCAGCTACAGCTCTCAGATATCGTGAAATATTTTCCTATGTTTTTAACTGTAAATGCAAAGAGGTTGAAAAAAGTGCACGTTATCACTGGGTTAGGAGTTGGCAAAGAAGCTTCTGGTGGCTTCGGCTAATATTAAAATCTAGAGCAAGGTTGTATCATACTCTTTCCTTACTGACTGCTGGCACAGATGTACAGGTTTGCAGTTGCAGTATCGCTGCTCTTGTTTGGATGAAGGTGAAGGACATCTGAATCGGGCCTGATAGAGCACAGGTCGTGCCTTGTTTCTCTTCTGGCCTCAAAGTGCTTCGAGAATTGCTGCACGGCAAGTGATGTCCCAACTGTCGTGCAGAGAGTGTGCTACTTCAGAATGAGCTGAAATGGAAAACGGGAGAGAGAAAACCACAACGAGCCTTTTCCCCTCCGTCTTTATTGGGAGCAGGTGACCTGACATTCTGACAATTTAGAAACAGTTATCCGGTATTAAATAAACTCAAAGAAGGTTTAGATTTTGACCAATTAAAGACAAAGAGGAAAGGTCAGAAATCAACACCAAAATAGAACTGATATTAACTAAAGATTCCATCATACAGCAGCTAATCAGGGCTTTTGTGTGCCCTGCTGTGCCAATATCTATTCAGAAGCTAGTCATTATGTCTCCAGTCTAAAAAAGAACTAATTTTGAAGACTTCACTGCACTAAAATCAAGTAATTTACTGCCCTTTTTTTGCTGTGTTTTTATGATGTTTTGCCTGATTAAACATTCAATGCTAGACATAGTGGCTTCTGGTTTCGTCCCTGCACTTTGCAGGTTCAAATTTCTTTGAGTGCAGTTAATATTCTTTGGTGCCAAAGTACTTGATTGCCTTCATAAACTAGGATATTTAGCGGCAAAAGTGACATAAGCGTCAGGATTACGTTATTGATTATTTTGAAGGCACAAAAGAAATCCATAAAGTCCTTTCTTTTGTGCTCCAGTGGAAAGCACCTGGACCCATTCACACTCAGTCTGTAAATTAGTAGCCCCCTAAATGTCAGTCATGAAAATCAAATTGAGTTCTTCAAGACCAGGCCCAAGTTTTTCTATCTAAAAGAAGAGTGAGGATAAACTTAGAGGTAGACATAGGGGATTTGAATGTTTTGTAGATCTTTTAAATTGTGCCTAAGGCACATAAATATCTTATCCCTGTTCTGCTTTTTTTTTCTTCTCCATTCTTATTTTCTCAAAATAATTTTGTACTTGTCTTGTATCTCAGCATCTCCTGTAATAACAAATTGTTTTCACCTTATTCTGCTTTTTTTCTGTGTTTCTGATCTCATGATTGTTATTCTGTCTCCATTCCATTTTTTTTTTTTTCATTTTAGAAACATTTACTATCTCTTTAGAGCTACAAAACCACGAGCTGTTCATTTGCCACTGTATCCTGGTTTT
>VXBJ01005843.1:420073-463022 GCA_013400055.1 Nycticryphes semicollaris
ATGGAGAAACCAGAACAAAAGAGTGGACTTTTGAAAAGTCACACACAGGGAGGGGAAGAGCCTGCGTGTCCCTGTGGAGCTGAAATGAGATTAATTTTATCACCTGTTTATTTTTTGGGGGGCCGGGCTGTTTACGATACTTATGGGCTGCTTTTTATGGTTGATGTAGCTGAAGTAATGCTTGTTGTCTTTAATTCCTGCACTACTTAATCCTGATGTTTCCTAAGTGCAAGTATTTGTCAGCCAGTTACCCCCCATAGGGGTGAGAATCACCTCTTATCTTGGCCCAAGAAATATTTTCTGCCTCCCACTTGTCTTGCTGCCTTAGAGCCTCCAAGTAGGAAAAAAGAAAGGGTTGCTGCAGCTTTTATTAATTATTTACGTGCTGTTATCAAACATTCCTAGAGTGCCATAAATTTACAGGCTTTAGTACAAACTTGGAGAAAACAAGTTCCCTGCTCCAGAGAATTTACAGTGAAGAAGAGACAACAGAGGTGAAGATATAAAGCCAGAGGATGTAGTAAAGTAGCGCAGGATACAGGAGTTTTGATAAGAAAGGATTGCCATAATACATGGTGTGAGGGAGAAGGGGAGCCAGGGTGCTGGGATGTGTGCACGGAGTGCCCGAAGAGGAGAAAGAGGCAGCAGTAAAAGCCAGTAACAAATAACGTACAGGGATTACAAGGAAAGCAAAAGGATTGACCTGATTTGTGTGTTTACCACTCGGCATCTTAGCGGTGCTCTTTCAGCTCAAAAAAAAAAGCATTGAACTCAATGGGTGGCAGAGGCAAGTGCGTGTTGCAAACGGGGACCGCCAGGATCGAGCCCTCTCCCCAGCCCTCTCCCCACCAGGGCTGCTTCACGTGTGCGCCGCCGGTTCGTGACTTGTTTCCAAAAGTCATAGGAAAAAAAAAAAAAGGGAAATGGCCCCTTCAGAGAAATTAATGACCCCTTCAACCCAGCACAGGGCTTTCTGTGGGCCAGCGAGAGTAGCCACTGTATTTCTTGTCCTTCCCAGAGACAGCAGAACGATGGCAAAGTGCTGCATCAGATGAGTGTTGAATCTGCTTTTTTAACTCAGTCCCTAACCTCATGTAGAACCATTATAATTTCCTTTTTTTTCTTTTTTCTTTCCTAATACGATTCTATTTTTAGAGGCATGAAAGCATGAGTACAAAGAGCAGAAGTATATCTAAACAACAAAGAGTAACCAGAGGTGAATAGGCTAGACTTTAGCTTACAGAAATCCACAGATGTTGACATTATTTCCCAGTGACTTTGTTATTGTATTATGCGTTGTGTGGCAGCGGACGTCATATGGTAGCGTGCAATTGTCCCGTGTGGTACCGCTGCTGCTATGGAGATGGCTTGAAATAACAGTATATTAAATGGCATAATACATGATAATCAGCCAAAGCATAAAAAAATACGTGCTAAAATTATACAAAGATTGTTGCCTAGAAAAACATAATGTGTCTGGGAGCGTTTTATTCAGTGCAGAGAAAGGGCAGCTCTAAATTGCTTCTGGCCCCGTATTCAGGCATCGCGTCTTCTCTGATCCAAGGCTGTTCACTGAAGAGCTGCAGGGCACATCGGGAGCCCCAGTCCCCAGGTATTTAAGGCCCCTCACTTAAGCACGATCCTGCAGGAGAGCAGTTGGGGGACTGCTTATCCAGGGGTAGTTCACGGTTGGCATGAAGTTAAAACTTGCCCGGTGTCAACGTTGGCGGTTGCTGGTATAGGAGCAGGATTTGTCCCATAGTTTGCCAAAAGTGGAAGGGTGACTCCCAGGGACCATACAGCCCCTGGATGTGGCTGTGGCAGTTTAAAGTGGTTGTAAAGTGTCTGTACGTCTAGTTGTAACATTATTATAGAAGAGGCATCACTGTATGAATTCTGAGCAAGACCAATATTTGTATCATCGCATGATTTCACCCTGAGCTGAGAAGACATCGCTGTTGGCCTTCTCTGCTTGCCCTTGCGTTTATTTGGCTTATTTACCCTAACTTTCTCTTCACTGACTTTTAAGACACAGGAGTGGAGTGTGTGTGTCTGAATCTGTGGACAAAAAGACCAGCCAAAAGCTATACAGGGGAAGGAATATATAAGCAGTACCTGCCTGATATAACAAAATAGCATTACAGAAGAGAACGTTGGAGTGTAATGTACGTTGCAGTCACTTCCCTGCCACGGTGGCAATCCTTTTGAGGCTGTCATCTATTGCAACTTGAGCGATCGCTAATTGCTTTGATGAAAGCACCAACTTCAATTCTTTTCTTCTTTTTTTTTTTTTTATCCCCCGTGTCCCCTGTACAGTGTTACATTTGCATGTCTTTAGAAAAGCGTTCATGCAGCACTGAAAAAATCAGGCAGCAGTCCTCCAAAACTTCGATTCGCGTTTGAACCGGAGCATGAAACACACCGAAGCCAGGGAACAAACTGTACAGTGCCCATCACCTGGAAAAGTGGGGAAAAAATGAAGCGTTTTGCTAACTGCAAGCGCTGCCCACGTTTCTTTTTGATCCTCTGGGTTCTCACCTGGCACCGGTGAAATGCTGTTCCGCGGGGCGAGCGCTTGTTATTCGTGTTCTGCATTTGGTGTGGGACTTCCCAGACCCAGCCTCCTGCCCGAAATGCTGACTGCTCCAGCACATGTGAAGTGCTTAGTGCCATAGGAAGAGCTGGTGTCCCCGATAAAGTGACTTGACTGGAAGCAGAGAGGGCCTCAACAACACACCTGGGGTTCACCTTGAGCTTTGCAACAATTCAGGTTGGGATCCAGAGCTGTCTGGCTTGAGCCAATGACTCTTTCAAAGAAGAGATAATTAAATGGACTTTTGTGGCTGTCTTGGAGTGATCATGTCATTTGTTCTGGCAGCAGATGTGACAAAAATTGCTTTACTTATTTTAAGTTTTCTGTGTTATCTTCATGGCCCAGAAATTCGCTAAAGGAGGTTGAGATTGTGTGGGATACGGTGGCAACTGCACTAACGCCGGTGTTTCCGTGAGCGTGGCTTTTCAATATCCCTACTCGTTTTGTGGTCTGTGGTGGGTAGGGATATGAACTGCTTTATTGTTTAGTTCTCTTCTAGTGAATCCAAGTAATTTCTCACAGTAATAAACCAGAGACCTGAATTAGCAAAAATCCCATCCCTAATTGACCCCATCTTCCTGCCAGTCTGATGTAATCCACATTCTGACGTGCTCTTGCCCTCCTTTCCCTTGAATAGTGAAAGAACCCTCACTCTCATTGATTAAAAACCTCAGTTTTCTTAAAAAAAAAAAAGTAAAATAAAATAAATAACATTTTCCAGGCATTTTCCACTTTAAGAATTTGTATTATTGGTTTCCACAATTAAAATTGCTTGCGATTTTCAAAATCAATGTGTTGCTGATATGACTGATGTGACAGCTGTGTCTTTGTGCATATGGCGGTGCCCAGAGTGGTAAAATTCTGCTCCAAATGCAGTCGAGCAGCTAAAAAACTCTGGTATGTACCACTTACAGGAGGCTGCTGTAGATTTTTCTTTTTCTCCCCCTTTTTTATTTTTTTTAAGCAGGAAGAAAGAGACTGCTGTCATGTATTTTTAACAAAATGGTAATCAGATAAAATAATTATAAGACAGTTGTAGTAACCTACCGATTATTTTGTGCTTGGGAGTTACCCTTGTAGTAGCTGAAATCATTGGTAAAATGGTGATACAGAAAATACATCCTGTATTTTAAAGACCCATTGCTAGATGAAATGAAGACGAATTTTTAGGTTTTGTAAATCAAAGCAATGCAAAAATAAAAGCTAAGAGTGCATTTTATGGATTTTTCAGTCCTATTAATATTTATTAAACTATAGTTCTTTAGATTTCTGTGTCTCAGATACTCTGTCATGCAATAACAGAGGATTGTTTGAGATGAAAATTAACTTGGGCCCACCTGAAAGCAAAGGGAACTGATTTTTTCATTTTCATTTCTAAGACTGACAGAAATGCATAAAGCAGAAACGTCAGAGAAACATAATAACTAGATTTGAAAAGTCCTTGCTACTTCATACATCATGGATAGTTTTAGGAATAAAGATGTACAAAGTTCTTAAAAAAAAAAAAGAGAAAAAGAGAGAGAGAGAAACTCGATTTAATCCTGTACTGCTATAAAATTTTAATAGCAATGCAACATTGAGGATTACCTTCCAGCCTTCAGCAGTGCTCCTGCCTTGATTTAACAGTCTTCCTGGCCACAGCCTCTGTACTGCTCAGGATCGTAGTTGATAGTACTCAAGAGTTTCTTTGAGAAAGCAAAAAAATACTCATTTCTGCTTAGCAATGGCAGGGAAGGGGAAGGCAGAGCTTCCCCGCCAGCTGTAGTGGTGTTTTAGTGAGGCAAGCAGGTATTTTGTATCAGCACAAATGCATTTACATATTATTTTTGAGGTTTATGTATTAGTATATATGTATCTTTTACTGGTTTTATTATGGTAATTCAACCTATGTTGGCTGAAGTGCCTAATATAAATATTAAACAGCAATTCTACATATGATTTGGAAAAAAAAAGAGAAAAAAATGAGAATTATTTTCTTCATGTGTGCAAAAACCATTGAATAGTTTGGAAACTTAATCTTCTTAAGTTTATTTTTTGCTTAGCTTGGGCAGAGGAGAATATTTGATTTAGCTAATCCCAGAGCTTCAGGGGTCTTTTTAGGGGTCAAGAAAAAGTACCTCAGTTATCTACTCTGAGGTCCTAGCTTTAAGGAAGAGAATAGGACTTCAGGTGTCTAAAATAATTTTTGTTCTTAGTATCCTCCTTTTCAGAAGTTAAAATTGACTCTCTGACTGCCTTTGAGTTGATAAAATTTCTCATTTTCCTGACTGCTGCAGGCTTCTCCTGGCCCATATTTCTAATGTGAAAAACAACAAGAGGAGCTTGTGTATTCTGAAATGGTTTTGAAAACCAAAGCAAACTTTTTTTTTCCCCCTATGTAAGAGAGGGAAAGAGAGCACACACGAATCTGTTTCTTTTCTTGCCCTCCTTAAACTGACTCTGCCTCTTCATATTTCCTTTTTTAGAGTGAGAATTTCAGTCGTGCATTGCAGTGAACGTTATGGCAGAAGCCTTGCAAAAAAGTTGTCATTTAAAGTGGAAAATCAGTCAGAAGCTTAAGTACAGGTAGCAGTGAAGTGTAATGTAAAGTTAAAGACTTGAGCAGCAGGCAGCCTTCTTCTTTGAACAATAATCACATTTATACTCCCAGACCAATTAATAATTCATGATACACACCAGGCATGGAACGTACAGTGTCGACGATGTAGAGCTGTATTTTTTTATTTCTTTATTATTTTTTCAGCTGTATTTTTTTACTTTCTTTATTATTTTTTTTTTTTCCAAAAGCAACACCTTCCCTCCCAAGGTACTTTGGGAAGGAGTTTTCACTCGTGGCAGATTCAGGGATGCCACGTCCCGCCCTGGCTGGGCTGTGGGTACCAGCTGGTGCCGTGTAGTGTCCGTGGCTCCCCATTGCCTCCCTGTTATGGCATACAGCTTCTCCCTGGATTTATGACACATTCAGACGGTCTGTATCCCCACAGAAAGAACTGCTTTACCCGTTGGCGTCTTTTTCTTCATATTTCTTAATTTAAGTTTGGGCAATTAAAACCGTCTATGCTGGTGTTAGCTTCAGGCTGAATTTTGGATGAAAAGCTCGTTGAAGACCTCGTAGCTCCTCGACAAGAGAAGGTTTAAGAGAAGTGCGTGATTTTGTCTTGCAAAGAAAGTCGTTGCGGCTGTTTGATGGGGGACCTGTGTTCTCCCTTGCTCCGAAGCAGCCACGGGGTAGATGTGAGCATTGAATTACAAGGCTGCAGACTGTTTCATAAGGCATTTGCATAAGAAGCCAAATTAGATTAGTTTAACTTAATTGTGGTGTTTCCTAACCTGCCGGTCTTTGACTCGGCAATCTTAATGTTGTTTTAATGTAGTTTCTTGAGATTAACACAGACAGAGAGTCCCCATAGATCCTGTAAATCCGATAATCACATGGAAAATCTAACAGGAGACATTTCTGAGAAAGAACAGGAAAATGCACGTTCATATGGAAAGGAGGAAACATTTCTTTATGGTGGCTTTCAGTAAAACTCTGGTAAACTACCACAAAAACAGGGTGAAATCTTCATCCCTTTGAAATCAAGGGGATTTACTTGAGAGTTTATGTGATTAGCACAGAAAAGATATCTGCTGCAGTTGAGGCAAAGGGTTTTTTTTTAAGAAGCCTTTCAAGTGACGTAGTGAACTATGATATTCCACAGATTTCTATAGTAAAATTCTGTAGGATGCCACATTGCTCACAGCAGAACATTCACTTTTAAAGTATGCTTATTTGCACTATTTATAACCCAAAGATTAAATTCAGACTGTTTCTTTCCAAATAATGTTAACGTTTCCCTGTTCATCCCAAATTCAGTTGTTGCCTGAATGGTACTGCATGTTCACTTACATTCTGGGGTGGCAAACGGGAGGAGAGGTAGTTACGGGTCCTTACAGATTATATTAACGTTGGATTAAGAAAGCCGCAATAAGAATTATCTACTTGATCTTCCACAATTAAGCATTAGTCTGGTTTAAAGCTTTAAAGTATCAGATAGCACAGCAGTGCAAGTTCTAATTAGCATCGTAGCTAATGCGTATATTGATGTTCGTGTGAAATAAACATGCCAAAGAGCGTAATACATGCATTATTTCAGTGCTTGGGGGGGCTTGTTGTGATATTAATTATAAATCAGGATAGCTGAAGAGTTATGTAGATGTTCTTCCTATTAATTAAAGCACAATACAATGATAAATTGGTTTCTTCCTCCGTTACAAGAATAGAAAGTTGGAAATTACTCACTGCCCTCACCTTGCTCCCTACCTGAGATTACAGAAAAAAAAATACCTTGAGCTACTTTAATTTGTCTCCTTTTCCCCAAATTTTTGGCTTCGCCTTTTCAAGGTGTTTTGAGCAATCACAAAGCTTAGAAATACGTTAGCTGAGATTGTCACGTAGCCTTTGGCTTCAGAAGGCTTAAAGGATGACATGAAATATGGTGAGACGTGTGATGTACAAACAAAGCGACGCGGGTGTTGGTGTGACAGTGGTAATCCGTCACTGCGAGGGCACAGCTTTTCCTAGACCCGCCATGGCCCTCGGGTTTCACCCACTCTTTTGGGATGGCACAGAAGGTAAAGCGCATAAACTTTTTACCCAGGGGATTTTTAAATGGATGCTTAACATTTTCATAAGTCTCTGGCCCCGAGTGGGGAACTGCCCCCCTTCACCCTCCAGCTCCATCACGAGGAGGCGGTGGGTCTCTCCTCATCGTGGAGAGGTTTATTGCGGTGAATCCTTCTCTCTCGCCTCCGCCAGAGAAGTCGTTGCTCATATCGCAGGTTATATTAGAGAAGCATCCCCTTTTGGCTGTGAAACCTCCATCCTTTCCTCCTCTCGCTCCCATTCTTCCCTTCCCCCAGCAAAAGCCACGTCCTACGGCAGCAGAACCGGCAGCGCGGTTTCAAGTACAGAGCTGTGCAAGGAAGAAAGGAGGTTAAAAGCCCTTAAAACATATGGTGTGCTTTGGCTTAATAGGAAGTAGGTGGCGATCTCCACAGGGATGCAGCATGGGGTTTTTTGGTTGGGATTTTTTTTGTTTTTTTGAAGCATTTGTTTCCCAAATACCTTTTTATTTTTTTGTGGTTTTTCCCAGCGTAGTGAATGTAACTGGAATATATGCCGCGGTGTAATATGTGCCTTCTGTAAATGTGACAGTGATGAGTTTGACGGGAGAGGAGGTGGCAACCAAAACAAAGGCAAAAAAGTGCTGTGAGGACTATGTAGAAATTAAAGGCAGGTGCCATTTAAGGGTATTGCTGTAGAGCCTGCTGACACTGTTTACTTCCCTGCTGAGGTAGAAATCTTTCTCCGCTAAAAGCCTTCACAAGAGCTTGGAGGATATCCCTGTGCAGCAGTGTATTACAGGACACACGTTTGAGAGGAAAACTGTTAAAGCCACCTCTTAGTTTTATTGAATTATTACCACTCTGAGAAAAAAAGAAAAAACTTTAGGAAAAACCCAGCTGTTAAAACTTAGCACTTTTGGAGCGAGTGTGTTTACTTCAATGTGGCATTTTAAAAGTATTTATCCTCAAATCAAACAGCAAAACCTACAGCACTGGATGCAAGAAGCAGATTTACAGATCTGGGTTACTTCTCCTGCAAGAGCTGGCTTTGAGGGCACTGTCTACCCAGCGTGGAGAGAGTGGTTGTGGCTGACCTTGTGAGTAGTCAGACCGAGGGGGGAGTCACGGGGATCTCTGACCCCCCTAGAGCTCACCCATGCTGGCAGAGCGCTGCAGGGCACCTGGCACGGGCTAAATTACAGGTTAGAGATGGCCAAGTAGCTGATTTTCATCTCTTCACTACCTCTTTCTTTACTTCTCTCTCTCCCCCTCGCACTCCCCCTACCTTGGAAATATATATTATTGCTGCTGAGGCAGGGTCATAGGACCCTGAGCATCCTGGGGCAGTTTGTGGAGCACTTGGGCAATTTCTTTGTATTTTATCACAGGAGGAAAAAAAAAAAAAAGGCTGTCATTTCCCTATGCTCAGTCTGTCTCTTCCTCGGGATACAAAGGCAGGACATGGAGCGTGTTCCTAGGAAAAGTAGGTGGAATTTTTAACCATTGTCTTGAAGCCCTCACAATATTGCGACTGCTGTGGCAGGTGAATAATAAGCCACTATGCCGGGCTCCCAGCTAAATGGGGCTTTGTCCCAACTACGCGGCAAAGATACCCAGAAGAATGCAGAGCAGTTTTCCAGCATACAATGAATCACTCAGTGAGGCCAAATGACACCCTCGGAACACTCGTCCCAGATATTCCAGCTGTTGAAGGAAGCTGCTTATGAAAACAAGGCCGGGCTCAGTCGCGTTGTGACCTTACGGTTCCTGCGCCGTAGGAAATAGTTGGGGTAACTCTCTGCAGGAATAACATTGCTTTTAAACCCGTAAAGCTCTGCAAATGGAATTACTGGAGTGTTAGAAAGATATTACTATGGGAACCTAACCTGGCAGGATGGATGCTGAAAGCCGTGTGGTACCCATTTCAGTAGACTTCACGAGAGCGAGGGGTATTTCATTCAGAAACGTGACGAAACAGAGGAAAGTAATACCAGGAAATGGGGGATTTGTCTTTCTTCAGCCGAGAAACCTATCACAGCTGTAACATGCTTGGTGAAAAGGACTTTTCCCTCTGTGCTCAGCTTCTGCTACAGAGGGAGGTGTGTCAGTATTTAGGTATATAAGTGGAAATCCAGGAATTTTTGCAAAGCAAAACCAACAGTTTTAATGGTATGGACCTAAAAATAATCTTCTCGCTGGCTTTACTACGTGGAAGAGTTCTGGGTGTTGTTTCTGTGAAATACTGTAATCTACCTCTTACCCCTGCTTTCGCTATTCCCATGATCAGTAACATAAGCTGTATTTTATATTGCCCTTTATAAACTCTCAGAATAGTCCATGAGCAGCGACAGGTGCTCCTGTGCATTAGCGCAACGGGAATATATTATTTAGAGGTTTCACTTGCCTTCAATTCCCATCCTTTTTTTTTCCCCTTGAAGATTTCAGGTGTTTCAAAATCGCAGGTAAGACCGTATTCCAGCTAGATTTGGAAAAAAGGTTTAATTTGCACACTTATCCACTGCTGCTTCACCTTCCTTGCTTCGTGGATAATCAGTTTCTTAGTGTTGATAATATACATTATTAACCTTCACTTTTATTTTAATGAATTTTTGTCAAGAGAGATCATGTCCCAGTGAGTCACAATATTTATACACCTGCATAAATCAGAAAACAGGAGACGGTACCATCCAGGGAATTACACTTTTTAATGAAGAAATGTCTACCTGTAAGGCAATGTGAATATATAATTCCTATGCATACACTTTGGGAGAAAAAACAGAAGTAATGGTATAAGCATACAATCGTTTGTTAGGTCTGTGCTAATCACATATGAGCAGTTTCTGATAAATTAGAAATTATTCGTGTGTCAGTAGCCAAGTGAGGTCTTGCACTTTCTTTCTGCCCTCAGGATTTAAATGTAGGGCACCCAGCAATGCTTTCCTGTGCCCATGCTTTGGTTTTCATCTGTCAGAGAAAAATTTAGTTTCTTTGGGTTGTTTTTATTTTTTATTTTTTATTTTTTATTTATGATATAAATTTTCTGCGATCCTGAGGCCAGACTGTGATAAATCACATACGTTCCTTCCTCACCATGGCCACAGNCAATGACAGGACAAGGGGCAATGGGTGTAGCTGGAACAGAGGAGGTTCCACTTAAATATGAGGAAAAGCTTCTTCCCAGTGAGGGTGAGGGAACACTGGAAGGGGCTGCCCAGAGAGGTTGTGGAGTCTCCTTCTCTGGAGACATTCAAACCCCGCCTGGACACGTTCCTGTGTGACCTGCTCTGGGTGTTCCTGCTTTGGCAGGGGGATTGGACTGGATGACCTTTCAAGGTCCCTTCCCAATCCCTGAGATTCTGTGATTCTGTGATCAAGGCCAAGCTGATGGATGAAGGGGCCAAAGCCACTCCTGCTTACTTTCTTGGTTTTTAAAAAATTTCAAGCTTGCACAAAACCCCACCCTTTTTGGAAGATTCATCCCCTTGGTGGGGTTGGCAAATACAACAAGCCACTCTGCTGAGAGCCTTTTTGCATGGATGCAGGGGGACAGATGAGGAGGGAGAAAACGCAGAGAGCTGGCACATGGGCAAAAGGCAACAAAATGAAAGTGGTTGGGAAGTGGTGAGATTTCCCCCTGTTTTGGTTTGGGCTGTTCTGCCTACCCCCCAAGCTGCTCTCCAGAGGGACACAGATCTCCTGGAGGTCCTGTGTTCCTCTGCCATTCTCTGCAAATGTCCTCGGTACCCCGTGGTGTCTAACGAGGGGCAAGGTGTTTCTATGTCAGCAGCGGATCCATCTCAGGATCCCTGTGTTTCCCGAGCTCTGGGACCCGATGCTGAACCTTTCCTTCTTTCTGCCCTCAATGTGGTGACATCGAGAAAGTATCACATGTGAAACTGGGAGAATTTTTTTCTCCCGTGTCTTGGTCCCCTCCTGTGCAGCAATCAGGGCTCTTCGGGGGCGTTTCAGGTTGACTCGGTTGCTCCTTTAAGCATCGTACGGGAACAGCTTCATTACAGCCAGTGGAACTATTCCATTGAGTAACTTATTCAGCAGGGCAAGAAAGAAGCTCACAATATGGCCATAATAAAAGGCCCAATTTTGTCTTCTTTAAATGCACAAAATTCCCATTGACTTCAAGGTAAAAGGAAACAGGGATTTGGGGCCTAATGCTGTCTCTCTAAGTATAATTCTACCTGACCCATTTGACCTTTATTTTTAGAACTATTTCACTTTTAAAGGAAAGTATGGAGATACAGGACCATTTATATATATATGAGGGGGGGAAATTGAAATCACTTGTGTTCTTCTGACTGGGTGTTGGAGCATTGTAATGTGCCTGCCAAACCCCATGTGTAGCTTGGCCGTCAAGCCAGACAGCAAAGCCGTAAGTGAATAAAAAGACACCACAAAAGCCTTATTTGAAGTACAGCAGGAGAATGTCAGCAACTGGAATTACTTGTAAGGAGGTCAGACCCTTTATTTGTCATTTCAGTTATACTTAAAAAGATTCAGATGGCACAGAGTTAAATCTTGGCCCAAAATGAAGAAGGTCATCTGTCATTTTTTGATATTAGAGAAGGCACGGCGTGTACTGTTACATGTATTTGCAATGGCCAAGCATCGGTGCATTTAGCTGAATCCAACCATAAAATAACACCTGCAGAGAGTATTCCCCTAACAAGGGTTGCAATGTCAACACAGAACAGCAGATGGCAGCCGGGAGCACTACTGAGAGGGATCCAATCTCAGCATTCCGCAAAAATGGTGTTGGAATTGGCTTTAAACAAATAAAACAACAATCTTCTCTTCTTGCTAACGGTGAGCGTGCTTACAGCCAAGATGTCTCTTATTTTACTTGCTTCTTGCAATCCTTGAAGCTTTCTGGAAGCGTCTTGGATGCTTTTCAAAATACTTGTACTCAGTATTATAAAAAGCCCATATATGCCTGATCTCATAACTACACAAAAATCAATGAACTTCTATTAAAAATGCCAAGATACAAAGTGAAAGAGTGTGGGCATGGACCCAGTAACTTCCTTGGCACTACAGGGATTATTTCTTTTGAAAAACAACTTGCGTCAGGATTGGGCTGGGAAACTTCCATTCAACGACACTTGGATCGTCTCAGTCTACTATGAATATCCTGTCCAGTTGTGGGGACGTGATTAATAGATGAGTCATGTGATAAAAATACTTCTATAATGATATCTTTTTATTTTCAAAATCTAATACCTTTCCTTCTTGATCGCGTAGCTGCTTCCATAGATCCTGTATGGACTAAGCCTGCCATCCCTCTGCAGTGCACTGAAACAAGCTAAACTTGTGACAAGCTAAAAATGTGACACATCGTTTAAAAAATCTGATTTTTAATTAAAAGCTCTTGTAAAAAGTAAACTATCAACCAGAATTGTCACTGCATAATTTATAAATGTATTATTGCCACAATCATAATGAAATTTTTGTATGCTTTGGACTTTATACCCTGATTATCATATTTATCTCATTTAATATTGGAATATTTTACTGGAATAACCAAACTCATTCCTTTTTTGTTTGACAGTAAGAGAGGAGAGGGAAACTTTTAAATTAATTTGGGATCTGGATTCTCTTAGTGAATTCTGTTCTGTTCTTGAATTACAGATATGGGGACAGATTTTTCAGCAGGGCCTGTTGCAGTAGGACAAGGAGCAATGGCTTTAGAGTGAGAGATGGTAGATTTTGACTAGATCTAAGGAAGAAATTTTTTACTATGAGGTGGTGAAGCCCTAGCCCAGGTGGCTCAGAGAGGTGGGAAATGCCTCATCCCTGGAAATATTCCAGGTCACGTTGGATGGGGCTCTGAGCAACCTGATCTAGTTGAAGATGTCCCTGCTCATGGCAGGGTGGTTGGACTAGGTGACCGTTATAGGTTCCTTCTAACCCAAACTGTGCTATGATTCTATGATATAATTTGTAATAGGTGAATGTGGTTTTGTACACATTTGAGAAGAAATCATACCCAGAATAATAGATGTGATGTCAGTTCAGATCCTATTCTTGCAGAGATTCTGAGTGTTGGCAGAAAATGGGACCTGGCTCCAAACTCCTACACCTACACCCCAGTTTGATCCATTTCTAGAACTAGAAATATCTATAATTCAAAAGGCATCACTGATAAAAAGTAATATGTATAAATCATATACTGGTACATATGAATGAACATCTTGTCATAAAGTTCAAAACAGTAGGACGTATATCAGCTAAAAATGTCCTCTGTGATCATCATCTTTTCATTACAAACGGTTTTCCAAGATCTATATACTATAACTTCCATCGTTTGAGGACTTATTTTCTTCTTCTGGGCAAGAAAGTTTGTAATATATGTTGTCTTTGATTTCTGGCAGTTCATGACGAGCGTTACTGTATTCCAAAAAGCATACCCTGTGACTCCTAGGCAAAGGGGAGAGCCATGTGGAGTTGGACTAGAATGATGCTCCCTTGCTAAAAATGTAAGGGCTGAATTCTTCTGGGATCACTTTGGAGTGATTTAAGATGCATCTGAATGCATCGGAGACAACATTTCGCCTGTGGAACATTGTATTGTTGCCAGGTGAACAGCAACACAGGCGGACCAGACCTGTAGTTCAAATGAGGATGCTCAGTGAATAACTGGGCCTCGGAGTTAAGCTTAAATCTCAGTCCCGCTCCCCTTTCCCAGTGCTTTTGATCCACTTTATGACTTTTGGAAGGTCATTTTTAATCTTTGTTTCTCCTACCTCTCAGCAAGTTCAAATACTTCGTAAAATCTGCTGGGGAAATGTGATGTTTGTGCAGTGTTGAGTCTATCTTAGCGTGGCATAATAATTATACTTGCCAACGTTTTCGCTAACAATACGTGCTGAATGCTACCCCACTGTGACTGATTCTAGTTTTCATTGTTGTCTTATTAAAGCAGCCTGTAGTTTGTGCTAGAGCTAACACATGACCCAGGTTACCTTCAAGACAATAGAAAGCTGCTTAGATTCTTCAGAGGAACATATCGCATCCATTGAATAACCTATCGTTGCACTGATAATGGGAAAATAATCACTTGACCTAGGAGAACTTCAGGGAGAAAGAGTAATACAGGCACTATACAGGAGCTCTGAGTCAATCAGATTAGAATCTGTTTTCTATAACTGGTTTAGCAGTTGCCAATAGTATTGGACTGAGCTTCTTGCTTTCCCCATGACCCTGCATACATAAAGCAGTGACAGCTTTCTCCTCAGCCTTCACCCTATCCCCAACTACATTCACCTCCAAGGTTTTTTTCCATTATCATGTCTTTACCTCTCTATTAAAACACTCATGGCAATGCTTTTTCCTTCTCTTTTTTCTTTTTCCTTTTCCTTCTCTTTTTCTTTTCCCTTTTCCTTCTCTCTTTCTCTTTCTCTTTTTCTTTTTCTTTTTTTCATTTCATTTTCCTTTTTTCTTTTTCTTTTTCTTTTTTTTCTTTTTCTTTTTTTCTTTTTCTTTTTCTTCTTTTTCTTTTTCTTTTTCTTTTTCTTTTTCTTTTTCTTTTTCTTTTTCTTTTTCTTNTCCAATGGTGGTGGTTGTGATGGAGCCATCTCCCAAACCCAAAGCACTTTCATGGTCCTGCTTTGCAAGAAGCATTGGGTAGCTCCAGTGGTACCCACTTGAAATCACTGCAAATGCCATTGCAAACTCTTGATCCGCCCGTTTGCTTGTGACTGTATTGCTTTGAAAGAACTTAGATAGAAAATAGTTTACTTTTAGAAAAAATGATGCTGAAGTAATTAGATGTTGTAAGTTGCCTGAACGCTGCAGGTACCATTAGGCTCTTCTGGCGCATGAAAGCAGAGCAATGGGAAAGCTAATTTGGAAAATCACATATAAAATGTATTCAGAAGTTATTTTTGAAAGGTATCGCAAGAAAAAAAAAGCACACTCTTTATACGTTCAAGTAATAAGTAGTTCAGCAAATCCTTTGCAAACTTGTCAAAATGTCATATCCAGGTACTGGATTGGAAAATTAGTAACTGCTGAAGTGTGTGAGTGTTTAAAGGTGTCACTGTGTGTGGCAGACTGGTGGATTTTAGCTTCTGGCTTTAAGGAGAGATGTTAATCATTAGGGCTGATATTTGAAATGTCAGAAGACCTTAGCATGAAGATAAAGGATTTAACATGAGACTCTGCTGCGTCATGTTTCCTCCCAGAAAAGGAGGAGGATCGGTACCTATTCCTTTTCTCGCTTTTTCTTTTTCAATTCAGTGGCACTGTAATAGCTGATGTGGCATCCCAAAAGCATGTGAACTAGCGTGAGTGTGGAGCTGTGAGGTGGAGGCATGGATCGCTGAGGTGTCCTTTGCTCTTTGGTACAGTTCCCTCTTCTTCTATTCCTGTTGTAGCTCCTAGACTCTGTCACCGCAGTAGCTGGGACCATTGCATCCAACAGCACTGGCAGGGGAGCACGGCTGGAATTAGGGAACCTGAATTTATCCCTTCCATCCTCACCTGCTACGTGGATCCTTGGCTTTGCCTTTGGACAAGGCTCTGATAAAATAAGGGAAATTTTCTTTCACAGCAAGCTCCTTGGCGGAGATTTTGACTACCTCTGCTAAATGCTTTCTAAGGCAATACTAGGTAAACAAAGCTGCAGAATTATTGTACTTCCACAACCAGTGCTTTTAAACTCTTTAGTGGGAGAGGTCTTAGTGGCTAGAAGAGCCTAAAAAGGGGTAACAAAGAAAACTCATCTAAAGATTTCTTGGTTTGGCTTTTCTTATTTCCTTTTCGTGAAAAAGTTGCAGAATGTGCTCAGGCAGCTGAAGCCTTACGTTATTTGCGTTTAAGCATATGCTTTCCACTTTGCCAGGCTGACTCTCCCAATTTCTGATAAACTTAAGCAGGTTGCACGTGAATTTCTCTGCTTTGCTCTTCACGTGGATGGCCTGCTGTGCTGGGACACCCGAAGGACGGTGTTTGGTAAACACAGAAACAAAACGAGGCATAACTATTGAATGACATGACTGTAATGCCCTGTTCAGAAAGCAGTTAGGCATTTTGGCTAAACATAATCGTTACTTTGGTTTAACTATTTTATTTAGGGCTACGTATTTTGCCTACCAAACGCGATCAGTGGTATGAACCTAGCTATCACCAGATAAAGTTATACAAAGTCATATAAATTTTTCATTTTTAAAGACGACAGAGTTCAGAGAAAGTGTTTTGTACACTGAATGGCATTTTATGTGCTAGGAAATAGACGAAAAGACAAGATTTTTTGCTTATGGCAAGGTAACCTAGAGACTTTGTGGTTGGTGTTCCAGCTTTAAAAAGAGAATGGAGAAAGACTGATGTCTTGATGAATATTAATTGACAGCTTTCCACAGTTCTTCTAGGGAATGAGCTATTTCCTAAAACCAGTAATGAATTTCAGGGCTGTTACCTTGGTGCCATTGTGAAGAACATTTGAGTCTCAATCTTTTATCAGTATTTCTAGCAGGCTGAGCGGCTTCACAAACAGAAAAATTAACTCTTGGAACAGGGCGCAAGCTACAGGTTTGGCATCTGAGGTCACAAATTCACTCTGGTTACTAATCTAGGGGTTTCTGAATGGCCTGTGAAATAAGCAGAAGGTCATCTTTGTCCTGTTTTCATTGGTGTGTGCTCCACACTTATCTACATCTTCAACTGAAATTGTTAGTTAATGCCTTTATTGGCTGCAGCAAAGAGAAAATGAGCAATCCTGGGATGCAGTCCCTGAATATCAGTGTGAAGCTGGGACTCAGCAAGGTACCAGTAATTCTGAACCTATACAACAAACCTAAGGCTCTGGTAACCCAACGTGGTGACCTGATAGTTTTATCCGGCAATGCAGGTGTGTTTACTTTACTCAGAGGAAGCAGGTGCATTTCTGCAAAGGGATTTTCAGGCACACTTTTAGCCTGTCCCACCTGACCCTAGAAAAGGAGGTATTTTTGGTGACTTCAAGTCAGAGATGCTGCCAGTTACCCTTCCCCTTTCCTTTCGGGAATCAGATCCTTCTACTTCTCTTCTTGTCACAAGTGGTAGTCTGTTTTCTCTCTCGAGTCTCACCTCCGTCACCTCCCGTAGGCTGTCACTGCTGTCACCGAGGTCGTGGTGCTTGTCCCCGAAGGGCTGCGTGTAAGCGACGCGCTGCGCAGCATCTGCCGTCACCCACCAGCTGAGCCATCACCGCCCTCATCCTCCCGGCTGTGACACACAGGGGAGGACCGAAACCTGGGGTTACTTTCAAGCCCAGGTTTCTCAGACAGATGAAGCGTGCTCTGCTCACAGCTACTGCCTCTGTAAGGCATTTTAGAGCACTCCTGCCACCGCAGATGGAGGCTTTGCTCGTTTGGTTTTTGCTTTTTCTCAACATGATGCAAAGGAGATAAAAGGCGTACGTTTCATTCCAAAATACTTCACTTTCAGCAGTGGTTTAGTGCTCAGTCTTAGAAAATTCCATTTCAATGTGCTTAGCTTGAGCATGGGTTGCTTCCCATTGCTTGCTCGTAATAAAAGGAACTTGGCATTATTCTTTCTCTCCTGACAAGGCATTACCTGTTTCCTCTCTCCCACTTTCCTTGCTCCTCATACCCTGCTCCTATTTTGTTCTCCCAGTCATGCATTGCCATTTACTTTCTCACTGGCAGAGAAGCGGATGGTTCAGAAATAGGAGATACAGTAGATATACTATAAAATTATTTTTGCCAGGAAATCTAATGGAAAATCTCAGTAATATTTCACAAGCTACCACACACTGGAAAATAGAGTACAGTCCAGAAAAAAGGAATAAATATGTGATAAAGTACTTAGCATGTAGTAGTCAAGACACTAATAGCAAAGAGTTTTTATCCCTATGTGGGAAAAAAAAATTGAATAATTAGTAACACATAAAAGACAAAAAATACTTTTCCTTCTCCCAGTGATGGCAGTGGATCTTGCTGTGAGTTGTATTTCTCAAAGACAAGAATATTAAGTGAAGGCAATTTCTTCACGAGTATCATCAGGATCAAAACATCATCTATAATTTCTTGGTGTCTAAGGCAGGTTTGACAAGTATAAACCTGACAGTCAATGGTCAGAACACTTTTAATACATCTTTCATGTGCTGAAGTTAGTAGGTCTAAGGTCTCCCTGGGGTAATATGATGTAGAAGATGTTCATGGCACTAATTTACTCACAGACCATTAGCTTTCTGTAGATGCCAGACTATAAAGACCCGTGTGCAAGGAATACACTCTTCAGATACCCATATTATACCGCAATCCTTCATTTTCTTAATGCAATTTCCTGCAGCTGTCCTGTTGGTCATACGATGTGCAATGAAGAGTAGACCTGGGAAAGTCATAATTCTGAATAATGGGTCCTCTTTTTCTTGTGCTAAATATTTTGAGTCTTTCATTCCTTAAGCAAAGAGGGGAGATGAAATTTTAAATATAAAAATGATTTGTAGTAGTCAGATTTGACAAAGAGTATTCTCTGGTGTTTCAGTGTTTTAAGGAAATTGGCACAGAAAAATGCAATTCTAAGTGTCGTTATGATGCTTTTTTATGGCCTTTCTGCCTCTGTTTTCCAATTTTAATAAGGTACCTATAAAAAATGAATAATGAAGCCATACATAAACAAAGTTACGAAGACAGCTTATTCTCATTAGGTCGAACACCCTCCTGTTTTCTAGATAGACTTTTTTTTTTTAATTTTCTGAAGGTAAGTTTTGGATGAGATGCCAAAAATCCATAGAATGATACATAACGATGAAGAATTAATGTCACATACCAAATTGTGTCTCCATTTGAATAGTTTATCGTGCAGTTCAGTGCCAGGAGATTTAAGAGTCGTGTCAGCCATCGTTATTAGAGCATCCAAAGGGTCATCTTTCTACCCAAGCAGGGTAGGCTAATAGCTTACAGTATGCACATCATTAAAAATAGCGTCTGGGATCTTCAGTGATCTTTGTGATCGAGAATCAATGAATATAAGTTGCTGCTACTGTGACACTAGATATAGACAAAGGGAGACACGCTTGGCAGTTACTAATTACAGCAGGCAGCGAAAAAAGTGCTGCAGAGATATGAGGACAGAAATGGCTAAATTAGTAAACTGTGCTGACACACTCACTCAGTATTTTTTAATATGCAAGCACAGCGTATTCCCAGGTCTAGTGAACCTGACAGGCGTGAGTTACTGACACTTTATGAAAATTAAGCAAAGAATATGATTTTTTTTTAAAGTTTTTTTTTTTTTTTTCTTTTTACAATTAGAGTAACTCAAAGCTAATTATCCTAGCAAAATGGAATGAGCAAGCTGTCCCAGCAGGGGAAGCTTGCACTCGTCTGAGTTGCTGCCCGAGTTCAAAAGCAACCTCTAACTGGATGCTTTTTAACCTGGGGATGCCAAGGAAATGCTCCCATTCTTTAAAGCAAATGGATGCTGACTTCTGTCCTGCTCCCTCACCCCTTGTGGCGCGCGGTGGGATTTCTACATCACCTTGCTTTAGAGCAGGGATTAAAGGCATGTAAATCTGGGATAATTCCTCCCCACTGTATCTCGCTCGCAGAGCTCCCTCAGCATATGCCCTTCTTTGGGACAGTGTCCAAGAACAGCCTTGTTTAGATGCCTGGAGTGGAGGCAGGGAGCTTTGTTTTCTTGGTTTGGTTTTTTAGGGTTTTTTTTCCCTTCCTCTTTTGATCTCTTATGAGAAGTGCCAAATGATCTTGTCATGTTCTGGGTGATTCAGTGTATGTTTCATTCGGAAATGTGTATGCCCACAGGAGGCAAACTGGTGCCTTGGAAGATGGATCCCGATAAAAACCTACCCCAGCTGCAGGGCTGCTTTGAAACTGAATCCTGTGTGAGAATCCCAGGGCATCCTATCTTCTGGTTTGCCAGAACGTTGGTGAATATTTTTTAAAATAACTCTTTAAGTTTTTATGAGTCTGAACTTGTTATCCTTTACCACATCACAAAATTCCCCTACATTTTCCTAGCAAGCATTTTTTACAGCCTTGGACTTCTAATTGGGAAAATTGGGACTTCTTTAATGCCAGTGCTGTATTTCAGCTAATGGAAGAATCTGACACAGCACTGAGGTCAGCACTTTTCAGCGTGTTTATCACACTGTTTTTCAACCTCGGGTTGTGCTCAAATCTTTCTCTTCTTTCCCGTGGTCAGACTTGCCAAATCACAAATCACATCTTGGTTTTTTTTTCTTTTTCCTTTACAATCTCTTTGGAGCCTGACCATGCCTCACTTCCCTCTTCTAGGCATTAAATTTCACAGTGATATAACTCCCCCTGTTGATTAATTTTCTTGATCTTAGCCTCACCATGTCTGCTATAAGCTTGTTTCTGGTTTCTCCGCGTACCGTTGTACCCAGGTGTCCCCAGAATGGAGGGGGACCCCACAGGGAGCATCTGCAGACCATGCACACCCTTCCCCTGTCTCCATGTTTGATTTCTCTCTCTCTTTGCTGGCTGAAATCCCGAGCTTGTAATTTTTTTGGAGTCTGGTATCCTATTCCGCCATCCATGTGAACGCAGAGTATTGTGGGACTAAGGCCTTTTTCTGTCCCTTAAATAATAGCTAGAATTTATCGCAAGGTTTATCACAAAGTGGCTGCCTGTGTCTGAAGTTGTGTATTTTATCAGATTTTTTCACCACTAAATTATTGACTGAATGCTCTCATACCCAACTGAGCATGAATTAGCAGGACCGATGTATTTAACTTGGCATCGCTTTGGCTCTTCAAAAGTCTTCCCAACTAAGGTAACTTCTGAAAAACTCCTCATCCCGTTCCCTTGGTGAAATCAAGAGTGTTGCTAAAGGAGCTTTCCCAGCAAGAAGGGAAGACAGAGACCAGTGGTGTTAATAAAAATATAAATGGTTTTCAGCCAAACACCGTGTGCGAACTAAAGCTGAGGGCTGAATCACAGATTCATACTGTAAAAGATCAGAAGGGAACATCATAATCCAATTTGATTTTCTGTCCACAGCCCTTCACCCAATCAATTCTGTGGTATAAAGCTGCTGTTTCTAACCTAGATAAACTCAAGTTATTAGGCTGTGCTGCTGTTGCAGACTGAAGACTGATTCTTTTTCTGTTCTAGGAAGTGATTCTATAATTTCTGAGGAAATAGAAAATATTTCCCTAGTTGACTGTTAAATTGTTCAACAAATTGAACAGGCTATGAACTTGAAATGTGAGATACCCCAGAAGAAATGGGTTGCGGTGGAATGCAGATGACATTAGGACAACTGGACAATGAATTCACCTTTTTCACTCACCCTGAGCCAAAAGCAAGCTAAAACCTCAGCACGCACTAGGCTTTCTGCATTAAGCATGAGTCTGAGAAAGGTACACTGCATGTTTCTCCATTTCACCCAAAACGGGATATAAATAGAATGCCTTTTGCTTTCTATTTTGGATGTATTCTTGCTATATATTTCATTTTTCATTGCAACACAAAATAATCTCTCCATCTCTTGAAGTTTGTGTTGCTGTGGAGTTTGGAGAGAGTTTTTTCCATTCAAATGTTTCCCTCTGTGTTGAGCAAGGTACGACTGTGGTGTTCTCTGACATTTTCCCCTTACCCTAGACTGTTCTGCATCTCTTAAAGGCGGTGAGCCATTCTGGGAATGATGTGACAAGACATGACAGCAAATTCCACTGAATAAAACAAATTATACACTAGAGATGTGCTGAACTGACTGAAAACAATTTGGACACCAGGGGCTATGGAAGGTGCTGAGAAGGTTGAGAGCAATGACATTTTCTTTTAGGTTTTACCTAAAGTGTTTTGATGCACAACTTGGTGTAAATGAGTGACTGTGAGTTCTTCTTTGGGTTGTCCCCCTTCAGATTCCTTGCTCCGAAGGGTGCGCACACACAAATGTGAGTCAGTGAGTTTCTTGTAGCTGATAATGTCTCATGCTGATTTTGACTCAGGTTGGAAAATGTATGTATTCATATTTTCAATTTGTCTTTTACTGAATAATATTCACGCAGAATAGGAAGGGGTGATGTATGTGCCCAGGCTTTAATTCACGTTTGTAATCAAGCAATCACGTGCTTGGGCTGCAAAACAAATTCTCAGTCAGATACACGTTAGATGATCCATAGAAAGATTTTGTTAAAGCTAATTTTACTTTAGATGGTGATCAAGAATTTCCTATATATTAAATGAAACAATGAAAGACACATTTCATGTGGAAAAGGGTTTAAATACACCCGGAGGAAAGAGGCAGAAATCAAGTGAATGAAGTGAGGCTTATTTGTGGCCTCCAACTTGGACAACGAAGACGTTGGACTTGGTTTGTTTTTACTTCTCGGTTTTAAATCATTGCACATCAGCTTCTTTTGTGAGGTACTTCTGATTTGTAAGTGAGATGAAGGTAGAGAATTATTGGCAATAAACTGGGATTACCACTTTGCCCGTGCAGTAGCAAAACATAAATTTTGTTTAACGTGCCTTTAAGAAGAGGAGCTGAGTGGTTACGCTGCTGGCAACCGGTAACGATTCCTATCAGCAGGATGAGGATCCTTTTGTGTGTCTTGTCTTGTCGTGTAAATGTTGGAAAAAAACACAGAGCAGATAATATGACAATCTGGCAGCAGCCTGTACTCAGGTCTGAGAGTCAAAGGGCTCTGCATCAGAGGGGAGGGCATTTACCTGAGGAATCTGCTTCCCCTGATGAAGTTTGGGTGACAGATGTGGGAGCATCACTGCCTCCGTGGGGCCAGGCAGCCTTACGCCCACTGGCCATCAGTCAGCACTACCGGACGAAGATGTTTTACACTTCACTTGATGCATTTTCCAACAGTGTGCTGAAATTCATCCCTAGAACAAGGCACATTTTTCAAGTAACAGCAAACGTCATTTGAGCGTTAGGCTGACTCCTCTTCAGAGGGAAATTTCAGTAAAGCATTTAGGCAACAAACAAGAAGTCTAGCTTTGGGGTTTAGAAGAATTAAAGGTGAGTTTAATTGATAGACTTGAGATTCCTGCCTTGAGTTGGTAGGAATCAGCAACGACCACTAGCAAACCTGTAGTATTCCTCCCTTAAAACTCAGGCTGGAATATTGTAATATCCTGCCTTCATTTGCCTGCTGGTGTTGGTAGGAAACTGTCCCTAGTAATGCTGGCTTTACATCAGGATTTGACCTACCAGGCTTACTGGGACTGTTGAGTTTGATGACAGGAGGCTCCTGTTTTGGAGGCTCTTTCAGTATCAATCCAGGCTACCTGCTATTACCTATTAATTCAATGCTTTGATATAGATGAAGGTACTTCTGTCATGTGAAATTCAGTAAAAGCTACAGATGGAAATAGGCTATGGGCTGCATTTCCTGCAGTAATATGGGGAGGAAGAATTCTGGGCACTGATACAGGTTAGGGGTGGACCTGCTGGAAAGCACTTCTGAGGAGAGGGATCTGAGGGTCCCGGTAGGGAGTACAACTATCCATGAGCCAGCAATGTGCCCTTGTGGCCTAGAGGGCCAACGGAATGTAGGGAAGAGTGTGGCCAGTAGGTGGAGGGAGGTCATTCTCCCCCTCTGCTCTGCACTGGTGAGGCCACAACTGGAATCCTGCATCCAGTTCTGGGCTCCCCAGTTCAAGAGAATCAGAAAACTACTGGAGAAAGTTCAGCGTAGGGCAACAGAGATGAACAAGGGATTGGAGCATCTCCCTGATGAGGAAAAGCTGAGAGAGCTGGGACTCTTTAGCCTGGAGAAGAGAAGGCTGAGGGGAGACCTTATTCATGCTCACAAGTATCTGAGGGTGGGTTGAAGGAGAATGGAGACAGAGTCTTTTCAGTGGTTCCCAGTGATAGGACGAGGGGCAACAGGCACAAGCTGGAAGCTTCATTCAGATATGAGAAAAAACTTCCTTCTGATGAGGGTGGCAGAGGCTGCCCAGGGAGGGTGTAGAGTCCCCTTCTCTGGAGACCTTCAAGCCCCACCTGAATGCAGCCCTGAGTGATGTGCTTTGGGCAACCCTGCTTTAGCAGGGGAGTGGGACTGTGTGAGCTCTAGAGGTCTCTTCCAACTCTGACAATTCCTTGATTCCATGAATATATGGGATTTAATTGCATTTCTGAGAAAAAGTACAAACTTAAATGCTTGTCTCAATGGAAGTATAAAGTAGATTGCAACCTTGAATGAACTCCAACGTGGCTGAATAGATGTTCTTGGAATATACAGAGATACATTTGTTTATCCATATTGAGCACATCAGCATATGCTCGTTATTTCAGTAGTACCTATTAGCCCTAATTATTTTATTTATAGACAGATTTTCAAAGGTGTATCTGCGTGTGTTTAAGGAGAGGGCCCAAAAGACCTGTAGAAGAGAACATGCTGTCTCTTGCTGTGGTCAGTACCAGATGCTTCATGGCAAAGCACAGCTTTTTATAGCTGGATTGTACCATCACCATACAATCAAATTCATCATTCACACATCACTAACTTTACACCTTAATTTGTGAAAACAAGAAGCCACTGCAATTTATCCAGCCATTGAAATTAGCTTTTTTTTCTAATCAGGACTATCAAAATCTGTTTCTTTGTCTCAGCAACAGTTCTGTCCGGGGAGAAGAGAGAGACATATATTCCCAAAACACAGCGATTCATTTTGATTAAATTGTTCATGTTTTTGGTTTTACTTGCAGTTGGAGAGTGTCAAATTTTGTGAAGTCGGTAAAAATAATTCTGCCCCTGCATGTGCCATTTTAACAGGGCTGTGCCTGTTTTCTCTCCCACGCAGCATTCTGTGAAACGATCTGTTAGTTGTGAGCAAAATTATCGGCTTCTGCAAATTAGAAACCAGATCCAACCATCTACAAATGACAGAGAGATTTCTGAACGTCTTTAAGAGGGAAGACACAAAGAGAGAGTTTATTGGTCTACGTATACATGGGGCTATACGTGCGTGTGGAGTGTATGCGTAGAGCAAGCCAAGAATGTTGTTCTGAGGAGGTGTTTGCCTGCTTCTCAAGAGACTTGAAGCACCAGACACAGAGCACTGTGCAGGGATATACTTTATATGCCAGGAAACAAATCTATATTAGCAGCTGAATATATAGGACTGATCTCACTGAAAAGTATCAGGTCACGCTGCATCTGATAAGCGTTTTCGCTATTGTCAAGTAGATATTAAAAATAATTTTGTTTTCACAGATGAAACCTTTATTTTTTCTCTGCTTTAGTTCTTATTGGCTTAGTAATTCAGTTATGAAGGGGTTTTGTTTTGTTTGAAGAGAAAGGACTTGTTTTGTATCTTTTCCAAGACTAAAAGGAAGGAATATATATTGGAAATCAAATGACAATACAGAAGAGATGTAGCCACTTTTCTATGGCTAGTTCCAAGTACTCTGTATAAAGACAATACTTCACATTTTTCTGGCCATTAGAATGTTATTTACTTAAAGCTCAAATGATTTTTTTTCCCCAGTTTTCTGGTCATCTTGTGTATGAAGTATAATCATACCTGTTCTTGGCTTTGCTAAGAGCTGGTCCACGTCAAGTACTCAATTCTTCCTTTTGAAGCACTTGATTCTTGTGCCTCAAGTTTGGTGCCATGTTCTGCTGAATTTTAATTTAGGATAGCATATGTACACAGCTCATCTGTAAGGGTTTCTAAATAGCAAACAGCTCATAAAACACTGTCCTCAACCTTTTCAGAGTTACTCTTTTTTTAAAAAAATTAAACAGAATAACCCTAGATGCTGATATGAATTCACAGTGTAGTTTAGCCCCTGGTAGTAAATGTTAAGTGCTAATAGTGAGTCTGTGGAGACAGCGTCACATTTTGTGGTCTAAGTACTTTTAGGTAGCATAAGGTCGTTCAATATAATTAGTAGAGAATATTGAGTCCAGTCAGAAATATGGGATTCATCATTAAATTCAGGGGCTTCTTTATCTCTGTGAGTCTAATCATGTGTGCAGAAGACTAATTGTTAATGGCATAGGCTTTATTGCTCTTAGCTTTCCTCTCCTTCAGATGGAATGGTCTGCTTTGTGAGAAATAATTAGGTTTTATTGTTCTACTTGTATCAAGTCTTGTTGATAATCTTAGAGTTTTACCAATTCAGGTTCAGAGAGCAATTAGCAGTAGCGATGATGTTTCATTTTAAATCATGAAGTATTGTTATTTTTCCTCCTTTTTCCTTTCCTTGTGACAATAACAGATGCGGTATCTCTAACTTTTAATGGGAAAATGCCAATAATTAACAAATGAAAGCCATTTGGGTTTGCAATATGTCGATTTAAGAATCTAACTACTTCTGTTGGCGTATGCTTTATGATTTGTAGGACACCTCACCTGTGCCTTTGCAATCAGAAAATGTAAAGCCTGAAGGCAATGACAGCGTCTTCCATAATCACCTACAACTTTCAGTGATTTACAAACTCATTGTTTGACCTTGCTTTTTCGGTTGGGTGAATTGTGATTATGCTTAAGGATTAATTATCCTTCTGGTACTTGCTCGCTCTGTCCCGAAGTCTCTGGAGCAACCCCTCTCGTGTTTTTCAGTTTTAGCAAATCTCAGAATTAATAAAGGCTGAGGTTTTATATGTATCCAAGGGAGTGTGTGTCAGAGACATTTAACAGATTTGTTGCTTGTAGCTCCAGAGGCGAGATCTTGGCACTTTTGGCATAAGTACCAAGTCTCTTGTTGACTAATACATTTCAGAATGATTTTAGAATGAGATTCTTGTCCCGAATGCTCAGTAGGGGAAAATAACAATATGACTGAGAAGTCACCGTGAGATGCATTTCTCTGTGTGCAGGATGGAAGTTTATATATCTTTTGTTTAGGTCTGCGTTTCACGTTTCCAAAGATGTTCCCTATGGATTGCTGGTGCTGCACTGGGAGCACCCTCCACTCTCAGTGCCTTCTTACTAGGATAGTTTTAAAAACCCAGGAAAATACTTCATATATTTTTTCTTTCTTGCACCAAAGCAAATTCTTCAACATTTTTTAATTATCCACTCTCTATTTGTAGGTCCTGACGTTGATCTAATAATACCCCAAATCTGTTTACCAATTCTTGGGTCAATTGTAATTTAGATGTATTTTCATCCTAAAGACAGAACAGTACGAATACTTGTGGGAGTCATGTAAGAAACAGCTTCAAAGAGGGTTGAGGGAAGATTTTCCCTATTTTGATGACTGTACTGTACCTCAGATACTGACATTTATTTACAAATAATTCCATTGAATTACAGCTTTCCTGGGAAGCAGGGAAACATTAAAACACCACGAGTAGAGCTGTTTGATAAAAAATACGGGGTTCAATCATCTAAAGTGGAGGCTCTCTGGAATGCAGAACTCTTAAGTTCATATGAGTGGACTTTAAAATCCCTTGCCCGGCATGAACGGACTTGTATTTATTTTTCCAGTGAAGTCCCGTGTTCCTTAAGTGCTGCTTTTCCAAGCCTCTTTGGAATCCTCAAGAAAAGTGGTGTTTTGTCTACATCTCCTTAGCAGCCCTATTTGGCTAAAGCCTGACTGAGCTGATGACTGCACAGAATATAATGGCCAAATGGGGACTTCTGAAATTTATACAATATTTCAGTAGATAGAGCACTCATCCAGGCTTGCAAGTCCAAAACTCTGGGCTCTTTGTAGCCTCGGGGAGTTCAAATTCATACCTTTCATTTCCCATTAAAGTGCCTTAGGTATTCAACACGAAGGGCACTGTCCGTCCCAGTTACATCTCTGTCATTTGGCAAAAAAAAAAGCACCCTCCAGGTTTTTGGCCTGAAGAGAGGCAGTATGTCTGTAGTTCAGTCACCGAGGCGGTCGCCTGGGTCAGCAGAAACCTCAGTCCAGTTCTTAATCCAAGTGTGGTTTAAACAGCCGTGGGGTAAAATCCACCGTGTAAAATTGATGAGCAGTCCCCAGACCATGAGCAGCACCAACCCACCACCCCCCACCCCGTCTTGGTTGTTGTCAATAGATGGTTCTAACCCTCACAACACACATCACTCAGCCCCCTCTTTGGTTCTGGTTCATTTTAACATGGAGACGTTTTCCACCCAGTCGTGGAGAGTAAAGAGTATTTCTGGGGGAGAGCAGGTGGGTTGGAGCACTACACAAATGGGCAAAAGATGTGAGTTTGAACCCTTTTCATGCGGAGAATGATGCGGGACGTTGAAGTCTTTTTCTCAGTAGCGCATAACAGAAAAGTGACTCATGTCACTACCTTTCACTATGTTTTTTTTCAATAGGAATGACCCTCACTCACTTTTTTTGTGAAAAGAATGATTTAGGTGCATAAATGCAGTAGTAGTAGGAGAGGATTATTTTGGGACTGGCTGTAGCAATTTAAGAAGTAACCACTCCGCTGCCTTTTTGTGGTGTTCCCTTTTCCCTGCAAGTGATTACCGCTTCCAGAGCAGCCATTCTTATTCCCTGTCGATCCACAGCCAGCCAGGTCAGCCCGAACCAAGTGTTAAGGGGGATTTAAACTAATCTGTTTGACTTGTTATTGAACTGGTCTTGAAACATTCACCCAGCCCGACAACGGGGCTCTGCTTTGTGAATGGCAGCATCTAAAGAGAGGAGCAGAGACAGCGCGGAGCATTAATTCCTTGCGGTATTCAGACCAAGAGCCCGGAGCCTGTCTGCCAGCTCCCTTAATCCCAGAGGATGGCGATACTCGGAATTCCTAACTGGTTTCTCTCCTGGCAGCCCAGAGCGAGCTTTATAGGGAGGTGGGATTTATGGCACTCATCCCTTCAGCGTTCCTTGTGAGCTATTTCAGTGTGTTGGCTACTGTGAATCCCTCCCAGAATGTCCACTTTCCCCACGTCTGCTACCAGAGGACACCTCTCAGTGTTGGAAGATGCCTCTTGCACTTTGGAAGTCAGGGGCTTAAAAGTTAGGGAGTACCTGAGCCTCTCTCTCTCTCCTGGATTTTGTCTCATTTACTGCATTTATCATACAGTGTTTAGTAAAAACAAGGAGAAGGGGGGGAAAAAAGGACCAAACAAATAGCATTGTTCTATCCCACCAATATGATAGAACAGTTAAATTAATGGCTAAATCTAATTAGGAAATGAAAAATTACAGCTTGTCTGCTGCCAATACTAAAGCCAACGGGCTGTGAGATAGAGCTATGGTTACACTACAAAATTATCTCACCATTGTTGAATCTTAAGGTGGCTTTGCCGCCTGCACTTGGAAATAAAATAATCCCGGCAATTATGGTTTGTAATTTGTGAGTGGTTTGAAATGTAGTGGCTTTTACTATAATAAATGGATTATTGTATGTTGACAAAGTACAGGTTTAATTAACAGTGACAGATAAAGCTCTTGCGTTTAGAAGCTGTTTATATTAAAAATTACCTGATAAAAAGGGTTTTCTTTAAGCATTTTAAGTACTCAGTTGTGCATTACCGTCTTGATCTGCTACCATATGTATTCATCACTGCATGGATGTTGCTTGGAATCACAGCAAGTTTTTCTGAGACATTAGACTGTCATAATAACTGATAGATCAATGGCTTCATTTGCATATTTATTATGGAGAAACTGCTTGTTTTCATCAACATAACTTAGATTTTATGCATCCTTTGTCTAAAGTTAATTTGAAAATATTAATTTTCCAGTGACAGCTCAGTCTCCTTCCTGTTTAATCACTTAATTTCCCTTCTACCTAAGAGTGACATTCACTGAAATGAATGAGAAACGGTAACTTTGGGATGTCATTGTCCCTACTGAGAGCAACCAGACAGCCCAAGAGAGGTTTGGGGAGGCGGACAAAAGATATTAATCACAAAAGCAAGAGTTAATTACCTTACATAAAAACGTAACTTTAAAATTTCATTCTTCTTTAGTTTATTAATTTTCTGAAGCCTGCAAATGTATATTTTTTAGAAAAAAATAATCCTAAAAAGGAAAAAAAAAAGTGCCATCTGTCAGAACTGGAAATTTCATTTTACTCTGCACATTTTGTTTTCGGCATCATATGCAGCATCATCTGGATCACAGTGCCTTAATCCTTCAATGACAGGGCTCTGCAAAGAGGCACTCGTGATGGATCCCAGGGAAAATAGTCACTGAATTATTTTCATGAATAAAAAAGTGTCGGCATTTCTCTGTTTGTTTTTTTTTCTGTTAATTCCCTACTTTTCATTCTTTTTATCCATTTCTACAATTCAAGGTAGTAAAGATGTCCAGAGGATTACAAATAGGTTGAGAGGAAGGATATTGATGAAAGGGGGTGGCTTAGAGCTTTCCATATTGTCGCACGTTGTATGACAGAGCTCAATGGACCAGACAGGGATCAAAAAAAAAGGAATCAAGGCGAGGAGACTAAGAAATTGAAGAGAATAAAAGGCAAGAGTGAGGGACAGACAAGAACAGAAGCAGGACACATACAACATGGACCACTAGTCCTGGGTGTTAGTAGTTTAGCCATATCAGAAGTGTTAGCAGGTACTTGACCTCTTGGTAACACACTCAGACCCTTTAGAAATTGGAAAAGGTTTATGAAGTCATCTTGACTTCCCATCGTTGCTTCTGTCTTTAGAGATTCTTTCCATCAAGGCTATTTCTTAGTGTGTTTTCTGGTGGTATGCATCAGTTTTTTCTTTAAAATAGAGCTTTATCTGCTCATTGCACCCTGCCTCGATACTGGAGGTTCAGCCCGTTGCTTGGGGGTATCTCCACCAAGATCTCCTACCTCCCTCTGGGTGAACTCCATGTACCCCTCCTGCTGGTACTGAGGATTTTACTGATGGGAACTGAAAAACACATTGAGGTGCTGGAGCAGATCCAGAGAAGGGCAACGAGGTTGGTGAGGGGTCTGGAGAATAAGTCTTACGAGGAGAGGCTGAGGGAGCTGGGGGTGTTCAGCCTGGAGAAAAGGAGGCTGAGGGGAGACCTTCTCGCTCTCTACAACTACATGAAAGGAGGATGCAGGGAAGCAGGGGTCGGTCTCTTCTCCCAAGTCACAGGCGATAGGACAAGAAGAAATGGCCTCAAGTTGCACCAGGGGAGGGTTCAGGTGGATTTTAGGAAAATTGTTTACATGGAAAGGGTTATCAAGCCTTGGAATGGGCTGCCCAGGGAAGGGGTTGAGGCACCATCCCTGGAGGGATTTAAAAGATGGGTTGACATAGTGCTTGGTGACATGGTTTAGTGATGGTTTTTTTTATCAGAGTTAGGTTGGTGTGGTGGTTGGACTAGATGAGGGTCCCTTTAAGATCAGCCTCAATGATTCTATGAATACCTAGTTCATTTGGTAAATGGATTTTGAGAATGAAAATGAGATAATGTTTTGTTGTTTTCATCTACGTTTAGCACGTACATCAGATGTGTGCTGGTAAGGACACTGGACATGATTTTAGCCTCCAGCCTGTTACTAAATTTAGTTTGGTAAAGGTTCAACCTAGTTCACTTATTTGGCTTGCCTCAGTTGCATGACTAAAGATCTCAGGGAAAAATGCTTAGAGTCCCAGCATCTGTTAATGTAAGCTATTTAAAGTACAAATGAATCGGAGGAAAGATTTTTAAACCATTTTCTTAGAGGATTTCCTCCGCTCCCTGCTTGTGTCTATATCCAAAACGATTGAAATAATTTTGAAATTCCAAATTACAAAGCAGCCATTAGGAATTATCGTAGCTCCTATAACACAGCAATGTGCCGTACTGGTGGGAACATTCAGTGGTGAGCTTGGAAATGCCTGGAAGGAATCATTCTTCCTGGTAGACAAAGCCCCGACGGCTGCTTAAAACCGTTGCATGTCACGGCTGCTACCCAGGCAGCTAAAATCTCCCTGAAAACACACTACCTCTGGAGCTTGTAGGCACCGCAGGAAATGTAATTAGAGCAGTTTGGGCGGTGTTACGAGACATAAAATCAGAGATGTTTCTTACTACACACTTAAAAATATTATCTTAAAGTGCTCCCTAATAGTTTCTTATAATTTTGCCTTGGTTTTAAAAAAAAACAACCAGTGTCTCTGAGTACAAATAGATGAAAAATCCCTTGGTAACCAGGGTAATTAGAGAGATTTTCAATTACCAATCTACACATTCGCTGACTTTTCATTTATAGCTTGCTTTGCAAATGAAGTTGTATTACAAGATGAAGTCGATGCATCTTCAGTTTGGGCTTCTCTTCATGTTCTCAAGAATTTGTTGTTCCTTTGGGTGCTTTTGCTGTTGGCTCTTAGCTCTATTTTGTTTAAAAATTGTCCCGTACTGTGGGAACAGTAACGCGTGCCACAGCTGCCTTCCCCTTATCCCAAGTCTCTCTCCAAGTATGAACGTGGCACGAATGATCCTGTGTATTTTGGATGTGGATATGTGATTTTATTTGTGTGTGTATTCATAAATACACACTCACAAATACACCCATATGCTATGCACATTATATATGCTTATATATGTGCTATGCACATTATAGAGGAGCAGAAACACCTGGCGACACCCTCCACAGAACGTTTGTGGAAGGTGAAGAAATAGCAACAGATACCCTTTCAAAAATTAATGTTGTTGAACTGCATGTATTTGGTGAATATTTGGTAGCAACAAGCCCTCCACGTTGAGCCAAATGAACCAATTACGAAAACTGGAGGATAAAATAAACGTCAAATTTGGGGTGTCACCAATTAAAACCTGAAAATATTAAGGGCTAACTTCAGGGATTGTGTGAGTAACACCTTGTTACAGTCCAATCTTTTTAAAATTTACTAATGCACTTTCAAGCATGTTTTTCAATTAGCTAAATATCGCAGCTGCATCTTACCCATCAGGAAGTCGGCGTTAGTTCAGCTCCCACGCTGAGAGGCCAGAGGGCTCTTCTGCAGAAGGGAAGGGAAACCAACGTGAAGCTTTAAGGCGAGAGAGTTGAGTGCTTTTTTGTTTGCTACCATTCTTCCTTCTTTCTGGACATGCAAATAACACCAATTTACATTAAAAATGTATGCAGACAATTTTGACTTCTGGTTGTGTCACCATTAAATCTGACCCTCTGTGATTTATACTTGGAGTTTTAATCCTGAATTAATGTGGCTGATCGCAATTATTTGTTTTTTTAATTGAAATAAAGTAGGAAGGAGAGGTTTCCTGAATCTGTTACTTGCTGTACGACTGTTTCTCCGTTGGTTTGGAAGTAAACATCTCGCTGTGGTGCGCGGGACTGGGAGACAGAACAGTGCATGTAATTGCACGATTTGTTGTGCAGTTGGAAGACTATGAGGGGGCATGGCCCTGGAAAAAAATGTCAAAAAAGAAAAAGTCAAACTACAGGACATGGTCTTTTCTGGAGCAGAATTATTAAATCAGCCTTGCTTTCCTTCTTTTGTAGGGGTACACAGTACCAATTTTTATTCTACTGTATTTACAGTGCTCACTTATGACTGTCTTTAAAAAGCTGTGGGGTGTGAAATAGGAATATATACATTTTTTACATTAAAGGGTTCAGAATTGCTTTTCCTGAGGAAACTGTCAGCGATGCCAGAGAATATCAAAGTCAGTGTGAAACCGTTATGCTAAAAACTTACTTTTCATTCATTTTCTCTGCCTCTGTATTTGAAATGGGGATAAAGGTTGAAAGTTTAGAGGTGACTGATACAATTATGAATGCAGTGGCTGTTTAGTTAATTGGCAGCACTTTGAATAAAGGTACCATTTATAAATTATTCATTTATATATATTTCATGATTAATAGGTGGAGCTCGGTTCTTCAGCTCATTGAAAAGCATATTCAAATTGCTTCAGTAAATTCGTAACAGATGCTGCTCTAACAAATTGTTATAAAACACATTATAATGTGTAGATATAACTGAAGCAGTATATATCATTTCACTGTTATTCAGTGTTACTGTTTTCTTTATCATTTCTCACATCAGTATAACACTGAATAAAGAAGGGCTTTTTTCTAATTAATAGGATAGGGAATAAAACCGGATCCTATTTGTGAAATGTTAGCTCTATTAAAACCAGTGGTGAAATTTCCACTGTCATCACCATATTCAAAAGTAAGATGCAAATTTCAGTGCTGTAAGTTGGTATGGGTGCCTTGATTTCACTCTAAAAAAAAAAAGGTTTATAGATTGAACAATAATATTGTAGTTAAAATACAATTAAAGTTACTTCTTCATTGCTACTCCCAAGTCACTCTGAGGAAGGAAGAACTTGTTCAAGTTTTCAGTAGAAGTTCAAGTCTCGGTTGCGTTCACCAAGTCCTCTTCCTGCCCATGAAATGATTTCCTATGAAGAAGTCTCCCTTACGAGTCCATGAAGTCTCTACAGGTCTTTCAGCTTCCTTTCCTATTGCTCCTCCATCAACAGGGGGTGATGGTGGGCATTATTTCCTGCTATTTTTCATCTCCATCCTCTGTCTTACGGTCCCTCGGGTTCATTGCTGCCTCTAAAGGGCTCTAATCCTGCAGATGCACCACACTCTCTTTTGCAGTCTCCCACTGCGCCATTCTGTGAGTAGATATTCACATGACCCCGTGGATGACAGCAGGACTGAGGTCTTGCTTTGGAAAGTACCACTCTGAATGAATAATAATCATCCAATGTGGGCTATTTTGGATTATTTTCACGTGAATCTTCAGTTATCGAGGATACTGAATTAACTTGATAGACTCTGACAACATGAAAATGGTGCAGTTCCAATAGTTATGCAAAGCTCATTGATTAATATATTTGATCTTCTCAAGGGTCCCACGGGTTATTGACACACACATTTAGAGAATTCAGGAAAACAGATGGTCAATATTCACAGGAGGGACTAAAAGAAGGTGTTCAGGATATCAAAAAAAATGAGATACAATCTTCAAGTTGCCTGTGGAAAAATGAATATGGAGCAGGTGGAGCCATCAAACCCAGATCAAAGGCACAACCTCTTGCTGAGGTTTAGCAGCAGTTGTTCTTTTGACACCACCACATTTACTGTGAGGAAATTCATGTTATCAGCTCCATGACAAAAAAAGTACCCAAGAAAACTCTTCCGAAACAGCCTTGTAAGAAGCACCGTATCTTGAACGATGTTTTCTCAGAATTTCTCTTTTCAGCTTTGAAATGCATCGTAGACTTGCTGAAGTCATCATTAGAAGAATGATTAGAACTTGCCGAGGGCCACCCCATGCCAAAAGAAGTCAGCTCGTGCAGAGCAACCAGAGGAAAATCACAGGAGTTTCTCACATGACGACTGTCGAAACTCATGGATTCTCTCTCGCTTGCTCTGTCTGTCTCAGACTGTGCCGTATTTCACCCAGAGCACCACACGTCCTCAGGGAAACTGGGGGTGAAAAGAATCCCTGCGCATTCAAATGAATTCACCCAGACAATCGGGGAAAAAATATGAAAATCCTATTTTTCTCAAGACAACTACTCAGTTTCCAGCCTCTCTTACAAATCCTTAGGGAAGGTCTAGAAAATGCCTTCAAGAGGCTGTGTTAAGAGAATAAGTCACATCTACTGGGCACTAAAACCAACCTCAGCAGAGGTTTTATTGCACATTGTAATTTTGATTTCCATTCCTTTCTTGTATTCCAGAGGCAACAATTTCCTGTCTTTTCCCCCTATCCTGTTGGACTAAATTTCTGATCATCGTGTTTTAGTCCCTTCAGTGAATACCAAACATACCTCTTGCCAGAGTTCTTTAAATGACTCAGCTGAACGTGAACAATTCATCTTAACCATGTTTTGCTTGAAGGTTATTGCTCCTACACCAAAACTGAAGACAAGCTTTTATATGAGCCTCATTTTTTTTTCCTCAAAAGCACATTACCTGTTCTAATAAAATCTTCTTTGCAGACCTTCCTTCCCTTCTATCCTCAACTAAAGCAACAATAATATTACAGCCTGGGGAAGGGAACGGCGAGCCATTTTCACTTTCTATGTATATACGTGCATATATATATATATATATATGCATTTATATACCTGCGTTTAGTGGCCAAGTGGAAACGCAGATGCTTCTGTAAGTCTAGATCTGATGCCTGAAAAGCACAAATCATCTTCAACTCTTTTGTCCAGTTACAGGAAAACAGTGCCCAGCAAAGGGCTGCCGCTGTGTGGTTCTGGGTAGCGAAGGCATCGCTCTTCTCCAAATGTTACAGCTGGTACCTGAAAACGTCAGGGCACTCAGCATCTCCATTTATGAGGTTTTAACTTCCAAAATGATGTTGACGGCTCTTTCAGATAAAGAGTTGGTTCCGCAACAGTTGGTGACTTCTCCAACACAACAGCTACGTGCAAACCGCTAACATGTAAGACAAAGTTTGTTTGATAACTTAAGGTGTTAAATAATGAGCTTTCATAGGAAATTTTCCCCAAAACTTTTTTTAGAATAGGGTAAAAATCTGCTTGGAATATTCAGATGCCTGAACATAGAATTTTTAAAAATTCTATTATTTGTTGTATTTTATTATATTTATTTAAAAACATAACTACTTGTTGTTTCTTAAGAGCAAAGCCGGTTATACAAAAGGTAATGGCAATATGGCTCACTGGAGACTATGGGACTTTCTTTAAAACCAAGGAATTAAATAACACTTAAAAGAAATGAGGATATTTATCAAATCAGGGCTCAAATTTAGCCTCCAAAACATTCCTGTTTTTCTTATACAATCTTAGGAGCTTGCTTAAGAAAGCATTATTTTCTTTGGAAGAACACATTGCACATCGAGGGGGAAACTTCCTAAATCACTTCTGAATCCCTTTGAATTCCTTCACTGCCTTTAATTTAAGACTTCATTGAAAAAGTTTTGCTGGAACTACAAGGTTTGATTTTTCAGTGATTTCCAGTACCTTCTTTAAAAGCATTGTTTTTTGGTTTTTTTTTTCTCCTATCTAAACACACTGCAAAGCAAAGAAGACATTTGGAGTAAACTGGGTCTTCTCCTTCCTTATCACCAATGGGAATAAGCTTCCCACATCCTAAATAGTGTCACAACTTCCACCTGAGCCCTCAGCCAACAGCCCTTTGGCCCAGCTGGTGCCTGTTAATGCAGGTGTAGATGATTAACGCACAAATATGTGGATTTGCAGAGGGGAGATCAGTTTGTCTCTGTTTCTTGCCGCCTGGGAGTCCAGTGCCACGTCCCCGAGGAGAGTGTGCTGCTTCTGGACGGGTCAGTTGGTGCATTAAGGGTTTGGGAAGTACTGGTCAGAGCTGGTGGGAATGGTGTTTAGTGGCAGGAGGGGCAGCACTGAATGGAGAGCAGGAGAAGGGGAATTTTATGCCTGTTTTCATAAATCTGTAGAGATCCCTGGGCTGTAGTATTCTGACAGCCCTGAGTTTTAAAACGCTCTGTGGAAAATGTGACTCCACCTCTGCTTTATTTAATATTTCCCAGACACTGTATTTGCTGAAAATACTCAGCCCTGTCTAATCAGGGGACGGGGAAATTGTCACGTTAATGGGGCAGAATAAGAATTTTCTTGTCAATGGGTGCAAAGATTTACTGAGAGCCTTTCAGTAAAGGTACAAGAATAATCTAATTTAGGTTATTTGTTAATCATCCTTTTTAATTAGGGGTTTTTTTTTGGCTTGTTCTGCCCTTTGCCTGCCTGTGACTTTCAGATGAGTAATTGCCACATATCTTTAGAGGGATATCATAGCAACCAAAACATGGGGAAGACAATAAATGAGAAAGCCTACAGTTGGGCAGTTTATTTTAGCAGACGTTAATCAATGGAGCTGCAGCTTCGATCACAGAGCCTGAATTCATTTCTTTGTATTTCACTTTCCCTCCAGCTACCATTGCAACTTACTTTTTATGAAATGACTGCTGATGAGCAGGTGACTTTAACCTCTTCTCAGTCCCATCCCTTCCCTGCATTATGGTGGACAGTAGATTAAACAGCACCTACCCTGACAGAAGTAAATTCAAGCGATCCTGATTTATTTTGTGTTGCCAAGTACCTTTGTTTGCTGAACTAGATCTAATCTGCTCAGAAGTGTTAATTTTATCCTGGTATGGACCTGTAACAAGGTCCTAAAAAAGTGAAAAATATCACTGGCAACCAAAAGAAAGAAGTAATTAAACTCTTTTTCCAGGACTGAGAGACACAATTTTATAATCTCCAATATTCTCTTAGCTGCCTTCCTTTCTCAAAGGAATTGTATCTCTTGGGTCATGTTTCATGGGGCCACAAGCTTGCAGAAATAGTCAGCTGGGTCTCTACGATTTGTGTTTGCTGATCAAACTAGAGAGTAACCTGCCACTTCGAGGTGGTTCTTCTAATTCTTTCACTAGATCAACTGCCAACAAGGTACTTTTTTTTTCTCCCACTGCAAGGTGACTGATAAAAGTGCACTCTACGTGGAACTGATAAGAAATGAATAATCTCACAGACAAAAATATACAACCTTTGCAAGAGATGGGATTATCGCTTGTATGAAGTAGTGATACAGGAGAATGTGATCAATTGAGAAGAAGAAATTTGTGAGCCGGCAGCAAGTCGTGTGCGTGGGGTTCTTCTGCCCTGAACCTACAGGATGCTGTTAGGAGGCAAAGAACAGCAGCGTTAGGGAAATGTAGACCTTGTTTAGTCTTGTCAGGGTTTCTCAGGAAGGTACTTTGCCTGCTGCTTTTGAGAATTAAATGATGCTTGGTAAAACGCAGACAAGGAATAATTGCCAAGTAGTTGTGAAGCATGTCCACTCAAGTTTAAGTCATCTTCCAAGTAACATAAAGAATCTCCTGTGTGTTTATAGAGAAGTTTTCCAAGCAGGATCTGTGAGTCTGGAATCGCACCTGGGCACTGAGATAGTAGGTGTAGAAGACTTGTCACTCATCTGCTAAGTTAAAAATTCAAGTAGTAAGTAGTAGCAAGTTTGTTGGAGCAACCACTTGGAGCTCTGCTGTGGCTGGTTGTCCTCTGGATGCTGTGGTGCTCTACCAGAGGAAGGCCAGTTGTGGTTCCCCAAGATACCAAGTTTTCCACCACTAGGGAAAGCTGTCTGCCTTTTGCACTGGCCTATACAGGGGAAGCAGCACTGGGCTAGAGAAATACAGAGGTTTCCGGTGTGAGAACAGAAGTGTTTTGTTTCATCCTTTTCCACTTTGCAAAGTCACAAACTGATGTTAAAGGAATGTTGCAGGGTCCTCCCGTGCTGCGTTGGTTGTTTCTCCTACACATCCCTGCAGGCTCCTTTATTCCTACAACTGCACTTTATCTGTCGTCTTCCACCTTCTGCCTCTCTGATGGCAAAGTCTCCTTTGTTCCTTGCCTCAATCAACAGAGGCGCATTTGTTCTCTCCATTGCATTTACTTCACAACCTACTCGTATTATCTGTGTTTCTTCTTTACCTGGGAATGTGCCCAGCTCAGATTTTTATATCATTTTCTCTTCTTGCCCTCAGTTGGCACAGCTGCCATCGGACTTCTCTTTTGTGTGATGTATCTTTTTATTATTTTTTTTTTCCCCTCCATTCTTATGTTCTGCGGTGTGTGAAAGGCACTGAACTGTGGAGTTGCCAAGAAGCATCATCCAGTGAGGAAGAGATAAAAGTATTAAACTATGAGAGGGAGAGTGTACTTCAAGCTCCGTGGGCTTCCACAGCCAGGGCAGGCTCTGTCGTACAGCTCTATTTACGTTGTATGAATTCAAAGACTAATTATGATGTATATTGCTTGTTCATTTTTGCATTCTTGGCTGTACAATCTAATTCCACCTGGAAGAAATGCCCTTCCTCCCCTTATGCTATACTTGCAGAGTTTTGGGTTTGGTTTTTTTTTTTTTTCCTGAACAACTTTTTCACCTGTAGGACAGACCTAGAAAAGCGAAGTGGTGAAATCTAACAATTAAACATAGGAGCTGTGCAAGCAAATCCAATAACACAGCCTCTAATAGCAGAGGTATTTTAAAACTTGGCTGTAGTCAGATGCAGGTATTAGCACTAATACACTGGTAGAGACTTGTCTTCATCAAGGTAAGGTTTGTTCTAGATCCTTTTTATTTGAGTGCCATTTACATAAATATTTCTAAAGCGTGATTTTTTGGAGTTTGCACGGGCTTTGTCCATCCATGTTACACTTTAATCCTTGCTTTCTAATCCATTTAGAAAAAGAAACCTACTACCATCAAAGCACTATCATCATTCTAAAATACATGTAAGTTGTATTTACTGAAAAACTGAGTGAGCTTGCAGTAAGAATACTTTTTCATTGATTAGGAGAACAATATAATATTAGAACTAGACCTGTTGCATAAAGGCTGTTTCATTTGCCTTGTATTACCTACAAGATGTAAGGAAAGTGTCAAGTAATAGCATCTAATCTATAAAAGAAGCAGCAGAAATAAGATTTATTACATAGATGAGGCTTCTTCTTTTCTTCTTTCCAGAAGAAAACAGAGGTTTGGGGTTTTTTTTTTAATGTGCAAGTGCAACTTGTAATGTTTTTAAAATTATAAAAAAAACAAACCACAAAACTCCTTCCAACCCCCACATAATTCTGGGGAATATGCACTTAGACAGAAAAATTGTCCAGTGTTAGCAGGCATAATGTGAGTTTGAAGAGGAAACTAGTGAGGTTCAAGATTATATGACCCAATTCCATTCCCTTCCGTTAAACACATGGGATGTGACAAAACCACACCTAACTATGAGCAGGTTATTGCCCCTTCAGAATGAAATGGGCTGTCCTCAACTGGAGGTGGCAGGAAATGTTTTCTCAAAAACTGAGAAACTCTGCCAAACTGAGCATCAGGGAGGAATCTGGAGGTACCTGGAAGTGCAGAATAAATTGACTGCCTTTCTGGTAGTCAATGATGACTGTAAGCTAGTGTTTTGCTGGTCAGGATTGTGTCTGTCCCCCTTGGGTTCAGTTTGAGTCAGATGCTGCTGTTCCTGTACAAACTCATCCCTACCAGCCTGGTCCCAGAAGACCCATAGAATTCTTTTTTTGCCTGTGCTATTATCTCACCGTGTGACTTGCCTGTGTAAGCCACCTCTAGCAAGTCACTTTATTTAAAAATCACTTTTCCCATTTGGGGAAAGGCTGGGGCTTGACTGGTGCTTAATTCATGAGCACACCGCTCAAAGTCATTGCTAAACAAAGTTAGACGAAGAGGACCATAAGTACTCACTATGTTCCATTTACCTGGGGGAAATGCATCTCACTTAAGAGAGCCCGGAATTGCAGGAGTGGACTTTGGGCAGCTCAACTTCCAGTTCTTGCAAGAGCACAGCAGAGAATACCCTTCATTTAGCCACAGCAAATACTTCACTCAAATAGACCCCCTGGCCGTTTCTTGCTCCTTTCTCTCCTTCCGTGAAATTATTTCCTCTCCTTCCACTCTCAGCACAGCCCTCCCCTGATACGTGGCCCCCAAAAGGGCTGCTGTTGAACACTGTGTTGTTCTGTTGGACAACACTGAAGGTATGGCTTAGTGCTTCTTGTGTGTCAGTTGTTGTGCCGTTTGACAAATGTGGAATCGCAGACAAGGTTTCTGTTTCCGTGCCGAACCAAGGTCTTCCTCTCCACGTAAACACAAACCATTTCTGAGCTGCCACTCTGAAGAGAGCCAACTCAAGGATGGTTTGAAAAACTCGCTCTTCTTTCCAAGTGAAGCGTATTCCCACATGGCAATTCCCAGGCATACACAGGTTCATCAGCTTTGCACGCCACCACTCTCTCTTGACCATCTTAGTTTGTGTGTTGGTAGGATCAGCAGGGATAGAGTCAGGGCAACAGGCACTCTTGCTGCCAGCAGGAAATGTTGTCTTCCATTCCATAGGCGGCTTAATAGTTCCCAACTCCTTTATGGCAGTCTGCAGGGAACAAATTTGCTGTGTTGGTCCTTCAGGTATGAACTCTAGAAACCACAACAAAAATCTTTTCATCTGGCTTAAGTGTCTCAAGGAGCAAAAACTTGAACTTGACTATCGTGTTCTGAAATAACGAAATGCAAATCGGCAAACAGCTTCTCACAAGGGTCCGTATTTATTCTTTAAACTGTAGCAGCCAGGAACATAAGCTGTGTAGGTGTTAAGGAAAAGAAAAACAGATTACATTACAAAGCAAGATGCGCACTGTTTGACTGCATCAATAATTCCCTTTTTCTTCTCTTTTTTCCAGCAGGCCTGAAAAAGATGCAAATACATCCTACAGTGTAGACTTGTACTTTTTTTTTATGACAGATGTACATTAATATAAAACCCTTTTCATAATGCACACATGGATGAGCCAGGCTTTCTACAAAAATAATTGGGCTAATTAAAATTGAGTGAATGTTTTAATTTCTTCTAAATACAACAAGATATTTTCTACCTGTATCAGCTGTGTGCCTTATTCGTTTTGAGATATTGGAAAGAAAGCAAAAGGGCTCACGACATTATAGGGAAGGAAGTAACATTTTTCCAGACATTTAGTAAATATTTTTATTGTTAAAATGGCCCATTCAATCAAAATAGTCATCTTAAACCTTTCCCCATGTGTCCTTCTTACAGCTTCAGTTTTTCATATGCACGTGCATGAGCATCACCTCAGGATGATGACAGCATCGTGACATAACCTAGTGACTTAATTTTTAGTGTTTAGTAGTGAAATTTTGGTTTTACGTTGACAAGAATGTGTTCATTATTATTTCAGAATTTTTATGCAGACCATTGGTATTAAACATGCCACGTGTTCTTCCCTGGGATCAAGTGAATTAGGTTTTGGCCTATAACATGCAAACTTCACCTTCTCCACTCCTATAATAAATGAAAACAGATTCTCCCCTTAATATTACATTTTTCTTCCTTTTTTTTTTTT
>VXBJ01005843.1:463044-548130 GCA_013400055.1 Nycticryphes semicollaris
TTTTTTTAAGCATCTTGCTGCACTTAGTATGTAGCACTGGATTCATAGTGTGCTCAAAACATCTATTGATTTCAAGGAGTACCGTGTCAGGTACTCATTTATATGTACCAGCATCTTTTTTTTTTCCTTACAAAGTGACTCTCCTCGCCCAGCTTTTCAATTTGTACAGTCTTGTCTTGCATCAATATTACCCAACTACCACCACAACTGCCGTATTTTCTGTTTGCATCAGTCCCATTCTACTAATAGCATTATACTTCCTATTTTTCTCAATATTTACTGCTAATAATGATTACCTGAGTCCCGCTCTGCGTGGGAGTTTTCCGGCTCTTATTAGTGACTTTTCAACTGTGTCGTGAATCATGTTGTTAGTGTTTAATAAATATGAGCAAAAGGGAATTATATTTAACTTGGGTTTCCTTCTCATGAAAAACAAGATTTTTTTTTTTTTTTGACTAAGTGCTGCAGCAGGGATGTAAATTCAGTTTAAAGGGTTTGTTCAGCTTGCTTGGGCTGAATGCTCGCCTGTTAAAAATCAATGGAAGTTTGCCATTTTCTTCAGCAGAGCTGTGATTGCCTTTGCTGTTCCCTTTCCCGCCCCCTTTCTTTTCAAATGAATTATCAGTGTGATTCAACCCCAGCGTGGTCCCTGGAAACCCTCGCTTCCTCTTTCTTCTACTTCCTTACGTTTTGCCAGTGTCTTCTCCTCCAAAAGCTGTTAGGAGCTTCCCTGTTCTCTGTCACTGTTCACATCACGATATCCACAGCTTGGTTCTATCTTGCCATTTTATTTTCACAGAATCACAGAATCTCAGGGATTGGGAAGGGACCTTGAAAGATCATCCAGTCCAATCCCCCTGCCAAAGCAGGAACACCCAGATCAGGTCACACAGGAACGCGTCCAGGCGGGGTTTGAATGTCTCCAGAGAAGGAGACTCCACAACCTCTCTGGGCAGCCCCTTCCAGTGTTCCCTCACCCTCACTGGGAAGAAGTTTTTCCTCATATTTAAGTGGAACCTCCTCTGTTCCAGCTACACCCATTGCCCCTTGTCCTGTCATTGCCTGTCACTGAGAAGAGCCTGGCTCCATCCTCCTGACACTCACCCTTTACATATTTATAAACATTCATGAGGTCACCCCTCAGTCTCCTCTTCTCCAAGCTAAAGAGACCCAGCTCCCTCAGCCTTTCCTCCTCTGGGAGATGCTCCACTCCCTTCATCATCTTTGTAGCCCTGCCCTGGACTCTCTCCAGCAGTTCCCTGTCCTTCTGGAACTGAGGGGCCCAGAACTGGACACGCTATACTCCAGATGGGGTCTCCCCAGGGCAGAGTAGAGGGGGAGGAGAACCTCTCTCGACCTACTGACCACCCCTCTTCTAATACACCCCAGGATGCCATTGGCCTTCTTGGCCACCAGGGCACAGTGCTGGCTCATGGTCATCCTTCTGCCCACCAGGACCCCCAGGTCCCTTTCCCCTACGCTGCTCTCCAACAGGTCATTTCCCACCCTATACTCAGTTTCTGTGCTGGCCCAGAGTTTTGATTGATCAGTAAATACTGCTTTATGTTGTACTTCTCTGGGAATGGGTAGGGTATTTAAAAATGCTTTTCTTGAGAGAGCATCCACAGCTCCGTATGGTTAGAAGCCACCTGGATCTTGGCAAGGTACTGCTAAAGTTTGTGTTGGGGTCCTGTGAAGAGACACCAAGGCCTCAGCGCACGTGCAGAGGAAAAGACTTCTCTGGACCTTTAGTAGAGTTTCATCGTCTTCTAGTTCAGATTTACACAGGTTTATTCTTTAGACTTGAGTCTCTCTCAGTCTTTGGTGAATATTCTGCTCTTAAGATCTAAAACGTGTGTGTTGCACGTCTTGAGGAGTGGAAGAAGAGACACCAATGTGGAATGTATCCTGTCACTGAGGGGAAAAATAATGAACAACTAAATAGAAACTCTGCTTCAAGCTGCCCTCAGAGCTCAGCATTTCTGTTGGGATGAGAAGAGGGAGTTTTGTACACCCAGCATCAGCATCAAATGCTTCAGCACAAATGCTTTGCGTCATGGTCGAAGGGCCAGGGATGAAGACATGAAAAAATTGCAGACTGAAGACATTCAGCACCTTGTCTGAAAAGGTCTGCACAACCCAGGACCATTCCTTTTGGGGCTGGGGGTTGGGACTTCGAAAGGAACTATACATTCCAAACCAGTAGCTTTTTTGGTGTTTTTTTTTTCTTTTAAAAAAAAAACCCCAAACTTTTATGCACTTAATTTCCATTTTAATACTGATGCTATACATATGAAAAATTATTCATCACTAAAAATTCTTCTCTATGGAACACAGTTACTATCTCCAGGAGCGTTTTTACAAAGAAATCTTATAAAAGAATCTTCCCATTTTCCATCCGACGATGTAAGACACCAAATCTCAGGAGATATTAAATGTGTGTCTGTGGGAGAATGCAGTGTTCCTTGCATAATTTAACCAGCGTTATTACTTGGCAGCCATTCTTAAAGGAATCACAATTTCAAAGCTCTTTTTCTTGTTCTACGTTCTGTGATGTGGTGCTTTTCCACATCCCTTGCTAGTTAAATAAAAAACCCAAAACCTTAAGAGTCTTGAAAAAGCTCTACTGGTGCAGCACAAAGTAGACAAGGAGAGATGAAAGTGGAGATTATAGCTGGGCCTTCAATTCAAGAAGGAACACATAGTGATGGCAGACTTTTTTTTTTTTCCCTGATGATCTACCTTTAGTATTTGTGGAAATGTATTTACAGAAATGAAAGACTATAGGTAAGGATTTAATGAGGGAAGTTTTCTGTTAATCATTCCTGTATTTTTCAGTTGATCCTCACTAAATTAACCTTATGGCAGCGCTCAAGGCAGGAGAAATTCCCTGAGAATCTGCAAAGTTTATAACCAGCCACCTGACAATCTTATTTTTCTACTGTGTGCAACAGAGTACTCGGGGATCTAAAAATTAGTGGACTCTTTCTCCTTCACTGTCATTTTTTGATCCACTCTTGGTGGACGTGGCAGAAGCGTATAGAGCTGTGCGTGCTGGAGCCTACGCGCTCGGTTCTCTGCATGGGTTTTGTGCATTTATCTGCATTTGAGAGACAGAGGCTCAGGGGTATCAGAGATGAATAATCTGCTTAAATAGCAAAGCACCGGTAAGAGGTATTGAAAGCAACGAGTGTGCTGCTTTGGCCCCTTCCTGCGTGGCTCGAACAATATCGCTAAGGTCTGGCTGCCAGGTGTTTTAGGCGCTGAGGATGTTTCTTGGGGGGTTTTTTAGGGTAGGCTTGTCAGGTGTGATGTGACCACACTCCTGTATGCAATTGCATTATTACTTCATGCTGACAACTCAGCCAACTATGAAAACTATGAAAGAATACAGTTATGGCTGTAGTTTAGGTCAGTATTTTAGGTCTCTGTGGGAGCCGCTGTCTGAGGCTTAGTTTTAAGTTTAATTTACAGTGAAGATGTTCATTCTAAGACAGCTTTTACCAGAAGGCTTACAAATAGGCAAGAAGAAATTTAAGGTAGGGTTGATGTGATGGAGGAGTTACCATACGAGCAAAATAGTCCTTTTGTAGAAATTTCAGGGGGGAAATGTAGGGATGAATTAGAAGGAAAAGATTAATCTTCGCTTTGTTGCTGGGTGAAGGAGATGGGTGAAGATTCCTCTGCAGGGAAACCAGTGTAGCTCCATGCTGAATAACGGAGCTTCCCTGAGACACGCTGAAAATGCGTGAGGCTTGTTCTTCTCCTAGTCGGTGTTGTAAACTGGGCAGAAATTCACTGAGGTCAGTGGTGTCACACCTGCACAAGTGACAACTGAACCGTGATCTACAGCACGTCTGTAGGAAGCAGCGAAGCTACGGGTGACCCAGAGCGTAGAAGCTTGTGCTTTGCTCCTTGAAGAATTGGGTGCATTAGCTGTGTTAATAAAACATGAGCTAACTGGGAGGCTTTCCAGTCTGTTGGATAAATAGGTACCACAGGAAAATTTGCCTGTCTTCCCTACGCTGGATTTTTGTGGGGTTTCTAGGTCTTGGTGCAAGCGTTAAGTACTAAATAGTAGCGCTGCTACTGGGGATGTTAATGAGCACAGGAGTTTTATGCAGCTGAATGGTGTTCTTTGTTCCTCATTACTCCACTCTGCTACTCTTTTGCATGACTAAGTTTGCAATTGTGTGCCTCTGAGTGAGTCTTGATGATCTGAACAGTGATGAAGGTGCTATTGTAAGGAGTATGTGGGAGTACTCATCCACAGGAACATTTAAAAATATATATACACACACACCATCTGCTGCAATGTGGTGTATTTCAAAGGCAAAATATTTGCTCTTTAAAGTGCCTCAGAGTTAAGAATTATTTTCTTTTTTTTTTTTCCTTTGGAAAAGATGGTTTGGCAGTTTCTAGAAAGATACTCTTGATTTGGAGAAGAGGAAGGAACCTAATATGGAGATATAGGCATTTTATAGTTAATTTTTGAAACCTTATCCATATTTTAAAGAAACTCTTCTAAAGTACCTATTCAGGAACCGGAGAGTACTTGAAGAATATAGCATCATTAAAATTTCATAAAAACATAATACCATTTAGCTCTGCCTTGATATTTGTTTATACAACCAGGATCTATGTTAGCTCTCGTAGAAAAGCAGAGTTGATTATCCCTTTATATGGCCTTTTCAGAGCTTTCCAGTGTAAAGACTCCAATCACCATTCCCCAACGTAAAGGTTTTTTGAATTCACAGCTCTGCTCAAAAATATATATTAAGCTACGTGACTGTATGTTTTTTTTCCTAAATTACTGGTAGAAGTACTATGAAATTATACAGGGCCAACAACAGATGTTCAAAGACCCCTCGTAGCAGGACCTCTAGTGAGCGATGAATATCTAACAATAACTTTTAAAGTTGTCAGCCTTAGCATAGTAATGTGCGCATTTAGCACATCTAAACGTGCCACTTTAATTCTGTGTAGTGCTATTTTTTTATTAGAACATTGTGTGCTTCAACATTAAATGTCTTGCAGAGATTTTTTTTTTTTTTTGTCAGCTAAAGCTAGTAGGAATTTATTTTTTTTTTTTTTTGGAGAAGACTTTACAAACATATTTATAAAATCAAGGTGAATGACATATTTTTTATTTTTCTTCCAATTCCTTATATCTTTGCTCAGTTGGCAGCTGCTCGCTGTTTTGCTCAGGATCGAAATCAACATGATGAGTTGCAGGTACAGAATTCATTTGGTTTGTGCTTCACAATTTTTGCCCGAAGAGTGTCCTTTATTAGTCTTCTGGAATTTCTGCAGTATATCCAGATGCATTAGAAACCAGCTAATTTCCGAAGAATTGGATGAAAGGTTTTCCTTATTTTAAAAATCCACCATTAGTAGAAGACTGGCTCTCTTTAATTAGTGTGGGAATAAAAGCCCCCATTAAACTAACCGTGGAGCATATCCACGTATCTTCTGGGTTTTGGTGGGTTCTTTTTTTTTTTTTTTCAGATGTAAACAGGAATAGTTACTGAATAATCATTTTAATGCATCTTTATTGATATTTTAAAACTCCTAATACAGTAATGGATGTATGCTTCACTGATAGATTCAATTTCCTTATTATTGTGTCCCACTATTTGCCATACTTTTTTTTATTATTAGTGGTTTCCAGCTATCTTTTAAACTTAAGTTTTTATGCAATGCAATCAGGATTATTTTTTTTTCTTTTTACGCTTTTAGAGACAGATTTTTTGTAGTGTAACTTCCACCTTTCCTTCTGTTCGTGATGGTTTTTTCAAGTAAAACAATCTTCTCTTGTAGTAATGGAGTTAGAGTTTGTTGGTCTCTTTTTCCCCTGAAACAATAAAGTCCCTGAGCTGTGTACACTGCAAACGTAAGCAGGCTGGGATCACTTACACCTCCTTTAAGAGATATTTTAGTAATAGCAGCATAAGATACCTAGCATATGTCCTTCAGACTGATGTCATCTTGGATAATGCGTTTTTCTTCTCTTTATCATACATGTTAAATCCTGCTCTTTGATCTAATATGATACTCGGTAACAAACGTTAACGATTGCCGCTGTCAGATAGGACTTTAATCCATTCCAGGCCTTGGATGTCTGATGTGTGAATAATTTGAAGCAGTAACACTTTCTCTCCCCAGCCATTGCTGGTCATGCTGTTCTTCCTCACTGGGTGTATTTAGACACTTTAAACACTCCAGTCATGAATCCTCCTACCAGATCTTGATAATTCTGATTTTTGTCTAATTTCTTCTCATATGGAAGCTTTTAAATACTCCTCTTATTTTTGTTGGGACTTCTGGCATTAACCTAATGACAACTGATTGCTTTGGTTTTTTTCACATCCCTTGATTAATTTGATTCATTGTGCAATGACGCCCACAGTATGAGTTCTGCACTTGGTTATCGGTACCTCATTTAACCTCTCAACGTCCTTGCATTTTACAGAGAGGTTAATACTTTCCCAATTCCTACAACCAGTCAGCCATCTGGGGGATTACATGTCCTCCTGCTGAAAGGTGGATTATAGGCAGATAAAGCATTTCCAGTTATTCTGAGGTGATGCAAAATTTCCTCGAACCCCAACAGTCTCCTCACAGGTGCGCTGTGGGGAGGTGAGAGCCCTTCTCCCTCACGGCGCCACAAAATGGTGGCTGTGGCCTTGACTGTGGTGTGTGTGGGTCTCATGCTTCGTTTTGCCACAGCAATTTTTGCTTGCTTTAAGTGATGCATATACCTATGCCAGGTTTTTTTGTTTGTTTGTTTGTTTGTTTTTCCCCCCCCTTGCTGAAATGTATGTTCCCAGCACACCTTATTTTACTGAAGTGCTTTAGCTTTGCATAGCTCTTCTACAGGGTGAGGAATAGTGCCGGAAAAATGAATACATGAAAACTATGGAAAACTTCTACACTGTATCTGGAATAAAAATGTGTTTAGTACAAGTGGGTGCAGGATTTGGCCTGTACTCCATTATCCATGAAAGTATGATAGCTCCTCCACTCTACGTCATAAATCTGCTGATTATATTCCTTTGAAAAGGAATTACTGCTTCAGTCAGACATTAATCTCTCATCAGATTTTACTATCTTTCTTATTTACACTGCTACTTGCATTATAAAAAGCAGTTAAATAGTGTGAATGAGAAGTTTGTTAAACTTAAGCTTTCAAGGCCTAATAATTTTCAGGGTGAGCGGACTTTGGCTCAGTTTTTTTTCCACATTCCTTCGCTCCAAGTTTTATTTTAATCATGGTGGGTAAACAGCAGAGGAGGGGGTGAAGATCAACAGAGCCCGACCCTTCTGTGCCGCGCTTTTGTCAAGGACCGAATGTTTTCTAGCCGAGTAACACACGCTTGGAAAGAGAAGCGGGGTCCAGGAGGCGGCGGCTCAGCCCTCCCACCCGTCGCCATCCCCGCCGCGGGGCCATCATGGGTGCCCGCCTCACGTCCGGGCCGCGGGCGGCGGCCCTGCGCGGTTGCCGGGGCGACGGCGGCTCCGTCAGCCGCAGGCGCGGCCTGGAGCTTGGGCTGAAGCGGGGCCGAGAGCGGGCGCTTAATACAGACTTTTATGTGGAAATGTGTAACAGAACACTAATATTAATCACCCTGGGGTGTAGAACAGGGGCGGCGGGGGGAATATGTCGGTGCTGCATTAACTCCCTGCTGTGAGTGCTACCCCAGGTGTGCCAGCCGTGGTGCTGACACAGGCTGAGCGGAAGGGGGAGAAGATGGCCTGTTAGATAATTTTTTTTTTTTAAACATTCCTACACGTATTTCTTTCCTCTTGTGAAATGATGACAGTGGCATTGAATAATGGCTTCCCTCTGCTCTCATGAGACCTAACCTTGTACTATGTGTCTAGCTTTGGAGTCTTCAGCACAAGAAGCACATGGACCTGTTGGAACGGGTCTAGCAAGCGGGTCAGGAAGATGAGCAGAGGGCTGGAGCCCCTCTCCTATGAAGGCAGACTGACAGAGTTGGGTTGTTCAGCCTGCAGAAGAGAAAGTTCCAGGGAGATCTTAAAGCAGCCTTCCCGTGTCTGAAGGAAGCTACTCTTTGTCAGGGAGTGTAGTGACAGGACAAGGGGTAACAGCTTTAAATTAGAGGAGGGGAGATTTAGATTAGATACCAGAAAGAAATTCTTTGCTGTGAGGATGGTGGGACCCTGGCACCGGTTGCCCAGAGAAGCTGTGGCTGCCCCATCCCTGGGGGGGTTCAAGGCCAGGCTGGATGGGGCTTGGAGCAACCTGGTCTGGTGGGAGGTGTCCCTGCCCATGACAGGGGGATTAGAACTAACTAGATGGTCTTTGAGGTCCCTTCCAACTCTAACAGTTCTGTGATTCTAAATTTAGGGGATCTGGTGTCTGGTCTGTGTCTACTTTAGTATATCTTTAAACGCAGGTTTAATGTAAGAATTTCTTTTTGGAGACTAGTAAGAATGGAGAAATGTGCCAACATTTTTTTATTGAAGTGTTAGTACGTACATGCAAAGTATGTGGGTTAATGCCGTTCCAGGATCAGCAGATCCCATAGGTACTTTCCCCCCCCTCACAGTTGGTAGTAGTGTTGTTTCTAAAACAAAGGGGTACTTCTGAGATGCTTTCAGCCCCTAGGGGAACAAATTAACTGTTCAGACAAATGCGTGCTCCCTTCAGTGATGAAGCTCTTTAAACTCTGAATGTTAAAATCTTACTGCTTTTACCTAAACTCAAACTCCCCATATACCTGGGAGCCCTTGGAGGCCAACAGCTTATCTGAGCATTATGGTTGTAGAGACGTGCTGAGCTCCCAATGGGCTCTTGGCTGGGTTTTGACTCTCCCTTTGCCTCACCTCGCACTTTCTGAGTTTTTTGTCGTGAAGAAGTTCCTTGGCCCTGCTTGACTGCTTTGTCAGAGACTCTTTCTGCCCTGGCAGCTCCCCGTGGCTGGACCTTGGCATCCTCTCTGTGCTTGGGGTCAGCCAGGGTAATGCACGGTGCATGCGGTGCCATTTTACAGGAATGTGAAATACTGTTGGGTCGCAATTCCTTGTTGCACTTGGTCAGCTTGTCTTTGATGTGCCACAAATGTTGGGTTTAGCGATATGCTATTGTAGCCATGGAATTACTGATTATTTTCCATTAAAAAAAAAAAAAAAAGAGGGATGCCATTACTTATTTCTGTGAAAGAGAGCAAAGAGAGCTCCCTTTTCTGATAGTGGTAGTCTGGGTGAGCTCTCAAGGAGGTTTACAATGCAGTAAGTTGAAAAATGGACTTTGGAAAACGTTGTAGGTTGCTGCTTTTGTAGAAACAGATCCTGTCTCCTTCAACCTATGCAGGCTGTGAAAGTATGAGTATGGAAGTTCTGGTGCAGGCTGCCTCTGGAGGCAGAATTGAGCTGGTACATGAGGCATGGGAGCAGATCTCCTCTCTTGGAAGCTGATCCAGGACCTTTCAGTCATAGGTTGTGTTGTTGATCTCCAGCAGTCGGAAGCTGGTATTGCTCAATTGCATTTATGTTCAGGTTTCACTGTTTCTACTTCCATGCTAGCTGTCAAAAAGCTCAGCTCTCGTGCTGGGAAAATGACTGGGTGGGTTTGTCCTAAAGCAGACACCTCAGCTTTTGTTCATGGGCTGTCAACAAAACGCTGAGATAAGCTGGTTGCCACTAGAGTTTCTGTCCTGGAGATCAATTGCATTACGGACACGGTGGCAGAATGAGAGTTTTGCATTCTCATCTGCCCCATAAATTGCTGTCTTAGCATTTTCTGGCTGTCTGCTTTACCAACTTGTGGAATTTACTGTAATCGCCATCAGTTGTTCTTCTTACTTTTGGAATGTGCTGTATGAGGCGAAGTGTGCTAAGAGCTTTTTAACACTGAGCATTTCTGAGGGGAGTTCCTAACGTGTGCAAGGGTCTGCCCTTGTGAATCCAGTCACAGACACGTGGTGCAACAAACTGTCTTAACGAGGATAAAGGTGCACTAATTGAGGATGGGGGTTGTGTATAGGAATGTTTATAAGATAGTAATACTGTTACTACTGTTGTCATCTCTGATATTCCTCAGACAAGTGTGCTACTTTCCATAGCTGGAAGGTTTAGAATAGGTGCGCTATAAACAGAAGTAAATAGATATTAATACCTACAAATATTAAATACATACCATGTCATCTGTGTCTTTTACATGGTAGTCATCTCAATAGATAATAATCTCCTTTTTCTATGAAACATCCACTTCATTTTGTCCGTTACTTTCTCTTGGGCATCTCAGGCTCTGTAGTTTGGTTACTCATGGTAAGCATGTTTGATCCAATGAGCAGGCCCCAGTTATTGGGGTAAGCCCTGGTATCCATACAGGCTGGGGGATGAAGGGGTTGAGAGCAGCCCTGCTGAGAAGGACTTGTATTAGTTAAAGAGAAGCTGGACATGAGCTGACACTGTGTGTTCACGGCACAGAAAGCCAACCATATCTTGGGTTGCATCCACAGCAGTGTGGCCACCAGGTAGAGGGAGGCAGTTCTGCCCCCTCCTCTGCTCTCATGAGACCCTGTGTGGAGTGCTGTGTCCGGCTGCGGAGTCCTCAGCACAGGAAGGACATGGACCTGTTGGTGTGGGTCCACAGGAGGCCACAAAAAATGATCAGAGGGCTGGACAGGCTGAGAGAGTTGGGGTTGTTCAGCCTGGAGAAGAGAACACTCCAGGGAAACCTTATTGCAGCCTTTCAGTACCTAGAGGGACCTTGCAAGAAAGATGGGGATAAACTTTTTAGCAGGGCCTGTTGTTAAAAAGGAGGGGTAATGGCTTTAAACTTGAAAGAGGGTAGATTTACACTGGATAAAAGGAAAAAAAGTTACAGTGAAGGTGGTAAAACACTGGCACAGCCTGTCCTGAGAGGTGGAAGATGGACCTGGAAACATTTGAGGCCATCTAATTGAAGATGTCCCTGCTTGTTTCAGGGGAGGTTGGACTAGACGGACCTTAAAGGTCCCTTCCAACCCAAACAAGTCTGTGATTGTTGTGTCCTTGTATTGTTACATCTGAGTAAAACAAAAGAAAGTTTAGGGAAGAAAGAACATTTATTGCGTATTGGTGATACGGAAGAGTTGTACCTACATCTCCCCAGCTGGGTGATGGCGGGAGCAAAAAGAGAACAACTGCCAGCTACAAGTGAAGAGGCAGAAATTAGAGCAACTGCTGAAAAATCACTGAAATTAAGGACCTGCTCGTTTAGTGTGATTGGAGCATGTAAATATTAACTCTAATGATGACAACACGTAAATTGGAGTGCTCAATAAAATTTGAGCACATGAAACTGAAGTGCCACAACCTGCTTTATTGATCATTTCTAAAGTCATCTGCATTTAATTTACCACACTATTTACATACGTAGTTTGCTTCTGGCAGAATTTCCAAAAGGAACCCACCAGTCTTCCAAAATTCACAGGTACAGGTACATGGAAACAGGACAGTTTGATGTGTGAGCTGTCCTCAAGTTGGGAGCTAGTTAGGATTATGAATTTTTTTTGTTTAACTTGTTCTGCAACGGTCTTTGAGAGATCTGTGTCCAAGAAAACAGCGAGATAGTTACAAGTCAAGAGTAAAGTTTTCTGACATAGTCAACTTTGATTTACTCATCAAGAAGGACAGTAAGCAGAGGCAAATACTGACACCAGGAAACAGATTTGTTTACTGTAAACCTCTAAACTAGAGGAAATGTTCATATAAGTAGCTCTGCGAACCCTTGGAGCTGCAGTGGACATAGGAATGTAACCAAAATCTGATTTAGGTGCAAGTATTTGTTTTGCTACATCACCAAATAAAACTTTGAAGTCTTTTGATGTGCCTTAAATTGTTCAAAACTGAGCTTTACCTAGGTAATATTAGAATGCTATGGTTTGGTTCCTAAAATCTAGCGAGTGCAACGGCGATAATTTAGGTGGCATCTTCACTGTAAGGATTCAGTGAACAAAAGTCAAAAAGATCCCCAAGGTGAACGGAGAGTGAGAGCACCTACTGGAACATTCCAAAAGCAGCATCTCTCAAATAATTGGGCGCTTGGTTTTTGGCCGAAGCCTCTTTGGTTTTATAAGGCTTCAAGATCGCAAACATTGGTATCAAGGGAGGAGAAAAAAATAATAATCTTAAAATGTCAAGAGCTAATTTTTCAACAGTTATTTCCCTTATTAACATGCTGTTGCTTTTATAAATGATGCGCAGATGTATGTATGAGATTGGTGTGATTAGAGCCTCTCAGTAATCCTTGTAATGTAAAATCTCAAATCTCACTTCAAAGATTTAAAAATCTCTGCCAAACAGGAAGATCAGTAACAAAACTACTTTTTTAGGATTCCGAAAGGAAGTGGAAGTTGTCCGTCCCCATCAACTTGATGACAAACGTCAGGAGACTTGAGAGGCCCCATGTGCTGCCTGGATAGCGGGGTTTCCAGCAGTGGCAGAGTAATGCAGCAGTTCACCCCGAGATATTAAGAGGTTTGCTTATATTAGCTCATGATTTAATAAAAGACCGGCAAAACTGTGGGGACCTTCTGTCCTTTTGTCAAAGCCCCTGTATAGAAAGGAACTTTTTACGTGGAAGGAAGGGTTTCTTGAGAATTCATAATTAAATGTCAGGCTGCAGAGTGGGCAGAGCTATACAGAATATATAAAAAAAAAAAAAAAAAAGAAAAAAAACAAAAAAAAAACCCAAAGAACCTGTGTGTGGAAAAAAACAAACCCTAAGCAAGCAGTAAAACAGCATGGGAAAAGAATAATAGAGTGGGACTAGAAAATATGAGAGGATGCGGAAAGGTACTGAGGGAATTGTGGAGGTTAGGGGAATCGAAAAGGAAAGGAAAGTCCATAACACAAGAGGGAACTGTAATTAAAAAAAAAAAAAAAAAAAAAGGAAAGAGGAATTTGGGTGTATTCTGTATAGAATCCTATGAGCCCAACCTAGAGCTGTATGCTGTTGGTGAAGCTTTTAATGCTGTCTGCTTGTAACTGTCCTTATGAGTTAATATCTAAAGTGGAAACAACTTCAGCTTTTAGAAGTCGTCTAAAAGTTGACTTCTGTGGTCACCCCTCCCATTTGAAGGGGATGTGCTGTGCCTCAGCCTGCAGAGAGGAGGCTTTGTATCGCTGGAGTACCTATGCCACTTGTGACTCTGGCTTAGTGGCAGTCATTGTACTGCCCTGGGTCTTAATCCCCGAGGATGTCAATGCAGAGTTAACATTCATATCTGTAACCAGTGGCTGGAAGGTCTAATGAGATAGACATTGAAAAAAGCCTATAGAATTCCATGATCATCTGTTTCTGTGCCCCGTACAGGGTAACTTCCTGCAACAAATTTGATTAGAAAATAACACAAAATGTTAATTTAGCCATATATCTTCCACTAATTTAAAAAAAAAACTCTAAAACTGTTGGCTCTGAATAGCTCCTTAGTCAGTGGAAAGTAAACAGCTGCCTTTCTTGTGTAGCTTTGGCATTTCAGCTTCTGCTCTCGAGACCAGCAGAGTGGCCTGAGACTCACAGTTTGCTTTAAGATGTGTAATAAAACCTGTGTTGGACAAACGCCCTCATGGAGTTAAGGACTATAAATGTTCCTTTTCTTAAAATGCAAGGCTGTTATTTAGGATGAGAGGTATGTTAAGATACCCAGGCCAGAATTAAGAGAAGTCCTTACCAGTTGTGACCAAAACTGTACACTTCTTGTTGTCACAAGACGAGCTGTGACACTGTGGGTGGTGCAGAACTGATTACAAAGCCGTGCACCCAGATTGTATCCTTTGGGACAGCGGATGACCTGTGTTAATGGGCCAGGCTGGGTTTAATAATTCTGTGCTTGGTACATTTTCCAAGAGCTTAGCTTATCCGTGGCTTTGGAAAGTGACTTTTTTAGCAACTAATAAGCTCTCCTTGAGTACTAGAATGTTGACAATTGCTTTTGGGGGTCTAAACTTCTTCTCATTTATGTTTTATGTTGATATTAATATTTAAAGCGTATCAGCTAACAAGAATAGGTTGAATGAACAGAATATAAAATGTCTTGTGTAGCTGTTGAAGATAAATGCTTTAATTTTTCTAACTTTAAGCCTTTTCTGTTAAACCATAATATTTTGTAAGGCTGTCGTACTTAAATGAGTCCTTTTAATGTTACATTTGGTATAGTTTTTTGTACATGGACTTTGGCTAAAATGAAGTATTGTTAGCATTTCACAGATTCTTTGGCTTTCTTCAATAATTAGCCCAACAATAAGAAGAAATGTACGTGGCATCATGTTTTCCTTCATCCATGGGTTGTCTGCGATCAGTGTATTCTATTTCATCAGATCTCTATTTCATCCAGTACTCAATTTTTTTTGCACATATGGCTGAACATGAAGTCCGTGTTACAGTTACTTTCATAAGTAAAAAAGAAGTGGCCATAGTCTGCACCAAATTGGGTAGTTTTATCAGATCTTCTTTCCATCTCTGTTCTGTCAGGCTCCCTAAAAAAACTGATCTAAAGGTCACTGAAGTCAATGAAAAGTCTCTTATTGACTTCAGTGGGTTTAGTTTGCTCCCTAAATGGCAGTGAATAAATGTGGTCTTTGCAAGATGCCTAGAGAATTTAAAAAAAAAAAAAAAAAAGAATAAAAAATATCCTGGGAAAGATGAAAATACATTGCAAAATCTTTCTCAGCAGCACAGTCCCGTGAGTTCAATTCCCATCTGTATCAAAGGAGCTCCAACTCTGCCATCTCCGTTAACCCTGTGTAGTTTCTCTCATTTCAGCTGGAAAAATGATTGACAGAAGCAATCAAGGGGTGTTTGTCACCTGCCTTCATTGTGGTTTAGCTGTGAACTAAAAGCAATAGGGGATTTACACTCGTGACCTTCTGTTATTGCATACTGTGATGTAAAAACCCAACCAACAACCATCAGCCAGAGCTCCAACGGGAGGAAACGCTTGTGGAGTTTCCCCTTATTCTTGTTGATGTTTCTTGTTTATCTTTTTTTTGGTTGTTTTTTTTTCCCCCACACCATAAGATGTATTTCCCACACCATAAGCACTGATTTTTATGTTTGGCTCTTAAATTTTTTTTTTGAGAGAACTAGATTGCATATATTTTTCAAAAAGTAGAGGTTACCAGCAGATCTCCAAGTACCTCTCTCTTTTTATGAGCCTTTTCTATCTCCTTTCTGGCTTCTCACGTACTTCAGTTTTTGTCTATCCAAGTGTGGCTTCAAACACACTTCCTGGGAGTGCTGGATTTCTGGGAAAAAATTGTCTCTATGAGTACTTTTCTCGTAGAATAAACATTCACCCCAATGGTTTTACTCACTGAGGCATGTTGAAACCACCATCCCTGCTACCTGGGGAGCTGTAAACTGGAGTCAACTGCAGGAAGTCATTCTTGCTTAAGAACTTGTTGCAAAATGACCATGAAGATGAGTGATGCCATCCCTTTGTGAAGTGACTAAATGCCATTCTGGTTTCTGGTGGTCACCTCTTGGGATGTGCCAAGAGGTTGCTTTGGATCACTTGGGGAAGTTTCCAGCCAGACCATGTGTTTGGAGGCGTTGAGGGGTTGAGGATGTTCAGGCCAGAGGGACGGGTGACTGTACACACCCCAGGGTGCTGATGTTCTCCAGTCCTATGTCTTATGTGGCACTGGGAAGATTAGGTATATCTGGACTTAAAAGGTTAACTACTGTGAAATTAATTTCTAATAGCAATTACCCAATTATCTAAGAAACCTCACCAACGGGTTTTGCTTGATTTACAGGCTCGCATAAATAACAACCACCTCTCCTGATTTTTGGAAATCTTTGTTTTTGGTTTTTTTTTCCCTTGCACTGGTTTTGGATAGTTTCTAAGGACGTGAGTTGTTGTTATATTTAGAACTAACGCTACTAAAAGCCTTTACATGATACATTAGCAAAAGAATAATGCTGAATTTTGTGTACAATATCTTAGAGGAAAACAAAACACTTGTGGGTACGACAATCATAGAGTTAAGTTGGAAAAGACCTTTAAGATGGAGTCCAACCATTGACCTGGCACTGCCAAAGCCACCACTAAACCATGTCCTTAAGTGCCACATCTGTGTGTCTGGGGGATGGTGACTCAACTGGATGGTGACCATCTGGAGGGATGGTGACTCAACCCTGGGTAGCCTGTTCCAGTGCTTGATAACCTCTTGGGTGAAGAAATTTTTCCAGTTGCTATGCTTTTCAGAACTCTCAGGGTTAATTAGACTATATTTCCTCTAAAGCAAATTAAGCATGCATAAATATTTACCAGATATTTCAGGGGCTTTGCTAATTCCTTTTTACGTCTATTTGCGTGATGGGCTGTGGGGCTTGTTGAAATAAGCCTGTAACAAAATGATGGCAGGCTGTTAGGTTGCTATTGCAGCGTTTGTGGTACCCAAGAAAACTTAGTGTTTGGTGATCTGCTGTTTGTTAGTTGAGGTTGGACGTGCTGGATAATCCGTTGAGCTAATGCTGGAGAGAGAAAGCCCAGTTTGGAATCTTGCTTTTCTTGTTTGGTTGTGAAACCACTGGCAGGTCAGAATTCACGGGGGGGGTTGGGAGGACACCACAGCTTTTATTCAGCAGTTTAACAAACTCCCCAGATGTCAGCTGTGTGATGGATGAGTTTGTTCCCTCTTGCTGTTTGCCTTTATCTTGAGGACTCATCAACCTTAACTGAGTTGTCTCTGTTCGAGAATACCCAACCATGTGTTGAGAAATTCCCTCCGCCTCTGTGGCGATTCAGACTGTTCAGGAGACTTTGTGTATAGCTGTGCTGTGATTGAGATGCTCCCTCAGATTGCTGGGCTTGGCCCATTTGAAGTGGTGAGCTTTGCCAGAGTCTCAGTAACAATAATGGTAAAAAAAAAAAGATGTAGTTCCTGGATCACTTCTCACTTCCTCTGCTAAAAACTTGCTGAAAGCCTCTGGTTTATATGTTCTGTGCTGTTATATAGGGATTCCTCTCTGGCCTCTGCCTAAAAATATTTCCCTCAAAAAGACCAATATGGAGAATGTCCATCACACCTGGCTAGTAGTCACCCTTGGTTTTTTTATCTGACAAAGCAGAACGTGGTTACCTAATACATGCTTTGTGTTAGAGGAGCTGGTTAGTTTTGGGATTTATTAACACATACTTTTGATCACTCTCTTGCATGTCTAAAGAGCCGTAACGGCTTAGGGCTGTTTTGCACTTTGAGTGGAGTTTTGTGAGTCTTATGATGGTCAGTAAGGTCACTGTGGGTTTCTCTCTTGGTCTCAAAGAGCTTTCACTGCTGTGGTTCTTCAAGTGAATCTAGGATATGGTCAGGGCAATTGATAACTCGTGTGGATAAACTTCACGTTGACAGGGCAAAAGCCATACTAATGACTGTTAATTAGAATATGTTAGGTGCTGCTCGGAAAATTAGCTGGAGAGTATCCTACTGTATGAACTGCTTTCCATAACGTACTGACTATGGAACAAATCCAGGCAATCCAATCTGGCTGCTTCTGGCATTCTGTGGTGGGGAAAACACCAGAAGAGCTAAAAGCAGGAAGAGGCTGCGTGGCTTTGTTATGGGATGAGATATTTATGATCAAAATGGTATCATACTCTCGTTTTGTTCCCTTATTAATTCAGAGGGGGAAGGGTATGCTTTGCCTTGGATTCAAACACAACTTGACATGCAGTTCGTCTGCCATCTGGGTTAGATTTATATGGAGAATACTGGAAGCATCATTTCACTTCCTGATTATTTTTAAATGGCTTTAGACTATGTATATGCAGCACTTGAGTTCATTGAACTCTTGTCAGCGCAAACGTACTATATAAGACAATTGCTTCACTGGCATTCAATTATCACAATTATAACCTTATTACGTTGAATCAGCTTTTTGCTCTTTGCAGTTAATAAGTAGCATTCAAGGTTTGTTTAGTAGTTTTGTGGTTTTTTCTTTTCCTATGGCAATGAAAGCATTGCCTTATTTAAGAAAAAGAAAAGCAAGAAGTAGAGAGCATATAAAATATGCAGAGAGAAGGCCATTGAGAAATTTTAGTGATGTGGTAAAATGAAATGAGGGCTCATTTACTTCTGCACAGCTTTTCAAAGCTTGACTCTATTTAGGATTTGTGACTGCTATCAATTTACCGTAACTTCCCCTGTTATAGTCTTAAGGAAAAAAAGAAAAAAGGCTGGTAGAATATTTTCAGAAATGAAAGCTTCTGGTTTTAATTCATTGCTTTATTTCTTTACCCCTTCCTTCTTTTTCTTGTAAGCTCATGAAGTGATATATAGTTACTGAAATACCAGGGTACTCTGGCAATGCTAGTCCATGATTTCTTCCTTCTGCTGACGGAGTAGGGAAAAGAAGATATGATTTTGCTCAAGTGTCCATTCCTCAGGTCAAGGTAACAGCTAACTCTGTGCTAAGGCGAAGTTGGAAAGAGCTTCTTTTGGCTTAATACAGTGATATTCAGTCCTACCCAATTACAGTTATTTTATTTTTTAATATTTAGCAATTACCTTCTGTTTGCAGCTAACCTGCCAGGCCTGTTTAACGATACTACCTCACTTTATAAACCTTGTTTTTTTTCTAATATCTGATCATTACAGTAACAAAGTGTTTGTTTTAGGTGAGCATCTACAAGTGTAGCTGTTAGTCTGAAACACTGCTGAAATTCCAAGTGTATTCTCTCATACATAGATATCCTCTATGGCTTCAGGGCTCAAGCAGCTCATATCAACCTTGGTAGTAGTGACTTACAGTTTTCTAACAATTTCTGGATTCTGCATCATCTCTGCTTTGGTTCTGATGCTGAATTGTTCAATTCAGGGCACCAAAGCTCTGAAGTGCACCCAAATATAATGTGACATTAATGTTCCTGTACCTGGAAGGAAAAGCTGAAAAGCCAGTAATATTTTAGTAGCCAGTAAGTTAGCTCATTGGTTTTTTTTTTTTTTACTTATATGCATCTAAGCAAATAAATCCATGTCAGATATTTCACATCAAAAATAACAGAAATGTGAACAAGATAGGTTAGTACTATTTATTTCCTTCCCCAATTTATTTTCTTTTTTTTTTTTTTCTGGTCTTGAGTCTACTGAACTGTCTGAGCTCAAGTTTCATCACAAATGCCCCAACCAGGTTATATCACAGATGGTTCAAGTCTGACCTTTTAGAGATTGAATGAATACCTCTTAAAATAAGACAAAATAGCCTGGTAAATCCAGCTGGTATGTTATGATCATATTACCTGGTGGTTTTACAGGAAGAGATGAATTTCTGGCAGGCTCGTGTCACACGTGTCACTCTGCAGATGCTGGATGAGGCAGAGCCTGGGGTCGGATGTTCTGTCAGTCGGGTGGTCAAGGTGAAAGAAAGAGCTGGTACATGGATGTACAGGCACCATGAAGTACCTCGTGCCCATATGTATGACACGTACAGATTCACGTGTAGACACACAGTGTTATTTTTTTAATGAGTTTGGCTCATTTTTCTTACAGCTAAGACAGCTGAGGGTAATCTGAGTTATGTTCACGACATTAAACATTTCCACGTGGCTTTATAGAAATAGGATAGAATAGTAAGCAAGAGCAGTAATGAGCTTATCTATTTATCCTATATGAATAAAAGGATGAGTGTCACAATCGATTTGTCCTTTTGCCTGTTTTGAGTAAAGGAGCTTCCACCATCAGGTACCTCTATTCTGGCTGTACTTACGGTCCAGGATGTAAAATATCCTGGTGGGTGGTTTTTTTCCCGGGAGGGGTACGACACAGTTGTGGTCACGTCGTACAATATAGCGCATCCCATGGAACAAGGCTGCTGGGGAGGCTGTAAACCTTTTGGTTGCTCTGGTGTCTGTCCAACGTGCAGCACTGCACTGGTACCGGTGCTGGGAGGAGGCAGGGGGAGGTAAATAGGTAGAACTTGGCCTTTGTGAGGTTTTCCCCTGCTTTTGGGGGAGCAGCGTTCCCAATATGATAGAGCCTTTGAATTATGCATCACAGTTTTAGTATATAGAAGGCTAGACTTTGCAGGTTTGCCTGGAGCATGGTTTTGCCAGCACTCTGAGAAAAAATAGACAGCTTATTTTAAGCAGAAGCCTCATTTGTCTTAATTTGGAATGGGCAATGAGGTTTAAAAAAAAAAAAAAAAACAACCCAAAAAAACCATTTTATATCATAAATCAGATGAGTATCTTTTTGTGGTCTAGATGTAAAAGATGATTTTTCAGTTCCTGCAAACAAACATGGTTAAAATCCTGTATCCTGTGAACAGCTCAGTCCTCTATCTGCTCCCTTTGTAGGTTTTCATAGTGCTATTTCTATGACTCTAAGGACAACAAAAAAGTCCTTGGTGCTTTATTTGAATAAAAGTCTTATGTTGACAATTGCTTCAGCAAGGGGGGGGGGGAGAATACTTGTCCCTCTTTTGCTGTAACACCCATTGTAATAGTGCCCATTATTGTTACAACAAGCAACAAGAATCAAAGCTACTGATTAATGTAATGTTGCACGTTAATGAGCCATGTTCCTGTGCTATGTAGAAGGCCATATCCTTGAGACATAGATGAATAAAGAACATTAAGAAGAAAGATGCCTTCAAATAACTAAATGGTTTTAACTTAAGTCCAAAAAAAAAATCAATGAAAATGGAAGCTAAAGCTCTTGCTTATCTATTAATTCAGCACGATGCCTTCTCCAGGTCAGTGTTACAGAGCACATGGGACAAAATATCCTTGAATGATTTTGTACAAGATTACTGCAACAGGCAGACACTGGGAGATAAGGTAGAGATAGACTGATAGGCTTAACTCTGACATGGCCTGGTTTCGTGGGTTTATTTCAGACCCCTCACTGTGCAGTTCTTGTCTGTGTCCTATCACTGCTATACAGACCTTTGCTTATGCGGCCATCTAATTTGTAAAGAAGGCAGGCAACCTTTAAGCTGAGAAGCAGCTGTAGATCCTTGTTAGTCCCAGTATCAAAGGGAAGAGTACAGGCCAAACTGTGACCTGTACAGCATAGATGGAATGTGCCTTTCTCGGATTATTATGTTAATAAAATCAGCAAGTGTTTTCCCATCAGGTCTAAAAACTTCCGTTTAACTGAGGCATGAATTTAACTTATAAAAACCACTTGTGTTTTCAGTCTGATCCTCCCCCTGTTGGCTTTCCATGTATCTTCACTGCAGAAACTGTTTTCCAAGAAATAACAACATAAACTGCAGTACTGATCTATGGTACATCCCACATAATGTTTGGGATTCTGTAGGTCCTTAATTTAATTTAATTTCTCTGCACGGTCTTCTAATAAGGTCCCTCCTTTACTTCTTTTCTTCCACCTTTAAAATACTGAGCTACAGAAGTGAATTTCACTCTGTTGTGTTTATGGTCACTGTAAATTCCTCTGGTGTGAACCCAAGCTGAAGTCCTCTGTGGAAACAGCCCCGGCTCCTGTAATCATAAGTGTCATCTTTGAGGATGACAGCTTCAAAGTTTCTGGGGAACGTTGTTCTCGTGGGATTTTAGTGTTGTGAAGAAGGGCGTTCCCACAGGTATTTTGGTCCCTTTGAGGGTTTTGAAGTGTACCAGCAAGACACTGAATTTGACTCAATATTCTATGGGGAATCAGTGTTGAGAGAGAGGAATGATGCCTGGGTAGCTGTAGATACAACTGAGGAATTAAATGGCTGCATTTTGAATTAATTGAAAGGTTTCGTTTATAAACCAAAAAAAAAACCTGGCATGGCTTAACCAAGGGATCACAGGCATCAAGGTACCACTGATTTTTAATTTTATTTCTTTTTTTCCATGGAGAACCATGCTCATTCCTTATATATTTACTTTCACTGCAAAAGTAATAAATGTGGACTGAAACCTAGCGTGAGCTTTGGTTGGTGGGTGCATGTTGCCTGAAGCAGCCCTATGGTGTGGGAGCCTTTTGGTAGGTAAGATGTTAGGTTTTTGCTTCTCATCATCTTGACAGTTTTATAGATTTTTTTTTTTTATACTATTAGAGCTTCTTGTTAAATATTGTTGTAGAGCACTTGGTTTTGGTTTTTTTTTCTTTTCCGAGTTAACTGTGATTTCTATTTATTGTGGGATTCCTACTTGATGGTTCTGATCTTTATGTGAAAGGTATGCTAGAGGGGAAACATGTCTTTGTAAATAAGGTTATATAGTTGTTAAATATTTTATAAGCCATACATGATAAAGAATTCATGGTAAGGCTTTGGGAAATAAGAATCAATTGAATATAAATGAGTGCTACTAGTAATTTAATACTAGCAGGAAAGAGGAAGGTCTCTAGTACAATTTGTGTTGCAAACCTGAATCTCTAGCCACAGTAATTTTTGTTCTAGGCTACCAAATTTCTCAAGGAATAGGTACTTTTTTACTGTACAGAAGTTGCATTGTTTCTCTTCTGCTCTGAGGTATCTGCCTTGGGCGTACCCCTGTGTGGAGGGCCAGTTTTGTATGGGGTTAATATGCTAGCAGTAATCATTTTAGCTATTCAAACGAAGGTTGAGGGAGTTTCTAATCCAGCAAGCCAGCTGGGTATCTAGAAACCTTGGTTCAGCAAGGAAGCACCGTGAATTTCTTTCCCCTGGAGATCTGGTTTACCTTGGAAGAAGAGTTCTGAACAGGAGATAGTTTTGGTTGGCCTTTATGTGAATTCCTGTTTGGGCAGCTACATTGAAAAGGAGCCCAAGAACATGTTCTGCTTTTCTGTCTCGGTGCCGGTGTTGTCAGCGCTTGGTTGTGTCCATAGGATGTCACATGTCACCTTCAGAGCTGACAGTGACCCATTAAGCTGAGATGGTCTACTCTGCTTTATCAGAGCAGCACAGGAGAATTTGTCTTTTGGGGACCATGGAGAAATGTTGAATAGCTGTGAGAGGATTCTTTTTACCTGAAAGGTTTAGCATGTCTCAGTGCAAAGCCTGTGGATTACTGTTTCACAGCAAGCAGCGCTACAGTGTTAGACTGTACCTAAAAGGATCAACAGGAAGCTGTAGTTACCCCACGCCTGAGCTAAGGGTTTTGCTGTGTGGATGGGGAGTTGGTTATAGAGAAATATCCAGACCCTCCCTTTAACCCAGCAGTAAAGATAAATCCCTCAATTGTGATGCACTGGATAAATGAAAATCGAGTAAGCACAGAGTCACGGTTGTTTTTTACCAGTTTAAGAATAGCTTCACTGGAATTGACTTTTATAAACTCAATAGAGTGAAAGCAGAATAAATGAGAGGAGTAGGAATTTACAGTTAGACTATTTTCTTTTTTTAGGTGACCGGTATTAGTGACCCATTAACATTTTGGACTCTATGAAAGCTTCAGCACTCCCTTTCTGACAAAGAAACAAAAATCCATTCTAAACGTGTTATGAAGTCGTCAGGAGTTATAGGAAAAGCAGAAACAAATCTGATGGAGTTAAGAGAATAAACATGTATTTCTTCCTCACGATGTACGTGCTTTCCAGTGATATATAAAATGACTCAGAAGATGCAAAGCATAGATTTAACTTTCCAAAAACCTTGGGAAGGACTGTCAAAATCAGCTTAAAGGATAAGATTTGTTGTTTTTTTTTAAAAAAAAAAAAAAAGGGAAATGACCATACAACATCGGGGTCCCCACAGGGATCTTTTGTTTGAAGATGATTTACCAACTGCAGTGATGAATCGAAAGTTAATCGTCAATTGCCAGGATAAAGTGTTCTGAACTGCAATGATAAAGACCTGGATTTAATTCCCAATATCTTGATTCCTTTTCTTATCCGTCTGTACTTACCCTTTCAGGGAACATTGCAAACAATTCTCGTCTGTGCTTCTGAAATAGCCTAACGCTGCTTAGATCTGGGACCTCAAAAGAGAGAGTAGCACACCAAGATTAGTAACTGAGATTTTCCAGAGGTGACAGGAAACAACAAAATACAGAAACAAAATTGTCGGCTTAGTGAGATTGGGGTTGATGTGGTACTGAGACCTGAAAATAAAAATAAAATAATACTCTGTTGATATAGTAGTAAAATGTAGTTGACCACAAACAGAAGAGCATTGTCTGCTGCAACAAGAGTGATACTCGGATTAAGGGCAAGCAAAGGAGAACCACAGCTGGAAGGATGGCTTGGTAGGCAGCTTCAGGAAACCCTACTTTTTAATAAAATTGTCTATGAACTAAAAAATAGGGGGGTTTGTGTACTTGGAGCATTTAAAAAATAAAAAATGATGGGTTTAAGGCCTCCTGCAGAAATTTGTAGAGGTTAAAGTTGAAATAGAAAGAAGAGGGAGGAGTAGGAGGAAATAAAGGGAGTACATTCATTGCTTTTGGTTGAATCTCCTTTTCCATATAGTTTATAGTAAAGCTTAAGGGTTGGCTGTTTTTTTTCCCTCCACTGTAGTGGCATGTAGTGACACAAGCCCATTATAGTAGCTTTTTCTGAGCGAGCCTTGGAAAATACTTTTTGGCCAGTTAGCAGGAGAAAAATAAAAGCTTTCATATTTCAGGCCTTGCCAAAAGAATGGAAGGACTAATACAGGGAGCCTACCAGGACCAAAGTGTGAGAGACCGAGAACAAGTCTGAAGGCGAAGGAAGCGTTCTCTGGGCAACCTGGGGGATGTGCACTTTCCAAGTAGAATATTGCTGTACTCTGTGATGGTTAAATGTGTCTTATAAAGGGCAAAAGTCTAAAAGCACAACAACTTCCCCTTGTACGTACGTCAACATTGGTTGGTCACTCATTGCACCTGGCTGAAGCCTGCAGAACAGGGCTGAAAGGGGATGTTAAGGCTCTTGCCCATTGCACAGCAGCAGATGTTATCTGGTGTTACTGTGCAGTAACTGGTTTTACTCATATGGAATATTGTGTCCAGTTCTGGGCATCTCAGTTCCAGAAGGACAGGGAACTGCTGGAGAGAGTCCAGGGCAGGGCTACAAAGATGCTGAAGGGAGTGGAGCATCTCCCAGAGGAGGAAAGGCTGAGGGAGCTGGGTCTCTTTAGTTTGGAGAAGAGGAGACTGAGGGGTGACCTCATGAATGTTTATAAATAAGTAAAGGGTGAGTGTCAGGAGGATGGAGCCAGGCTCTTCTCAGTGACAGGCAATGACAGGACAAGGGGCAATGGGTGTAGCTGGAACACAGGAGGTTCCACTTAAATATGAGGAAAAACTTCTTCCCAGTGAGGGTGAGGGAACATTGGAAGGGGCTGCCCAGAGAGGTTGTGGAGTCTCCTTCTCTGGAGACATTCCAAACCCGCCTGGACACGTTCCTGTGTGACCTGCTCTGGGTGTTCCTGCTTTGGCAGGGGGATTGGACTGGATGATCTTTCAAGGTCCCTTCCCAATCCCTGAGATTCTGTGATTCTGTGCCTGAGATGACTCTGTGCTGAGTACTTGTGACTAAAACCCAGCAGGAAAGCTTTGTGAACTCTGAAGGGAGAGGAAGTTGTATAAGTAGCATTTGGATGTTTACCTTTCTGATGTTTTAACAAATTCTCATTTGTGGGGTGGAAAAAGAAGAAACTTAGCCTTTTATGTATTTCCACTATTGCAAAAAGAATCACAGAATTGAAGACAGACAGATGAAGAAAGCAATTAACAGCAGAAAAAAGATAAAGGGCATCCACCTCAAGTGGATTTGAAAAAAAAAAAAAGGCAAAAAAACCAAAACAAAAAAACCCTAATTTTGCTTTGAGAAATTTTATAATAGAGAAGTTAAATTATGAGGCTTCATAAGAAACCATTTAGACTACCACTTGTTGCTGAGGTCTGCCTTGTATTTCTGTATTAATCATGAAGTTACTTTTCCCAAGATCATAAAAATGCAGAAAATGTCAAAGCTCAGTGTAAACGACTGGGCAGAAAATGCCGTTCCTTGTGTTTCTTGGAAGAAAGGGCTTAGGAGAAAAAGGAATAAGAAATATACTGTGTAATTGCAGTTGCCTTAAGATACTGATGTAGTAAGTTAAAGGGTGTTGAATATTTTCCCCATTAAACTGATGACTAGAGTATCCCCACTTGTTTGGGAAATTGTTGAAAGAAGTCAAATACTCTTAACCTCCTTAAAGGATGGGGGTTTGTGGCAAATCACACAGATGGTGGGCAAAATGCATCTCAGCTTTCTGTGCTCAAAGTGCCTATAGGCCCTGTGAAGAGGGATGCACAATGAGATGAGAAATTTAAACCACGTCTGCCACACTTGGTGTGTTGACCTGAAGCAAAGCATTTCCTCACTCGCTTGTTTACCATTCGCCCAAATGGAAGTGCAAAAACATTTGTGCTTCACGGGTGAGTGGCGATCGTAAATTCATTGATTTATAAGAAACAGATACACACAAGTGTTGTAAGAACAATAATTAACACAAGAGAATGAAGGCAGAAGTGAGGGTCGAAAGGCACTGGAAACATAGCACTTAACTCCCTCCTGTGCCTCTGGAGACTCCTCCAGTTGGTTCTTGCTCACAGCCCAGAAGACCCCGAGTGTATGTAACCCTATAAATTGCAATTAATGTTAAATTTGAACAGTAGTTGAACCTTTGACTTTCTTTTCCCTCTGCTCAGCCATTAAAAGCTGCACAAAGCTTCTGTTTCTGACCACGCTGTGGGCGAATTGTGCTTAAGTGACCTTATGTTAAGCCTGGGTTCAGTCTTCAGATACATTGCTTCTGCAGTAGGTCCTCCTGTTTTTCCACTAATCTCCCTGGGTGCCTGTACTTTAGGCTTAATCTCAAGCTCTTCACTGGCCTATCTGTTTATGTTCTTGTCTCTGTTACATATCTGTTCAGTTTCCTGTTTCCTGAAGTCTAGAAATTTAATTTTAGCGTAGTCATATCATGTCTTACATGCACAGAACCTGACTCACTTCAGATGCCATCTGTTGTGTATTTTGAATCTTTGTGTTGTTCTTCCTGTAATCTGATAGTCAGAAATGTACACATCACTCCCAGTCCTAGTTCATCTCTCTGATGAGGAAGGGCTGAGGGACTTGGGTCTTTTTTGTTTGGAGAAGACAAGACTGAGGGGAGATCTGTTCAACACCTATAAACACTTAAAGGGTAGGCATCAGGAGGATGTGGCCAGTCTTTTTTTTGCTGGTGCCCAGTATGAAAACAAGAGGTAACAGGCACAAACTTAAACATAAATTCCATCTCAACCTGAGGAAGAACTTCTTCACTTTGAGGGTGGCGGAGTCCTGGCAGAGGCTGCCCAGAGAGGTGATGGAGTCTTCGTCTCTGGAGACATTCAAACTCCCCCTGGACACATTCCTGTGCAACTTGCTCCAGGTGGACCTGTTCTGGCAGGGGAGTTGGACTGGATGATCTCCAGAGGTCCCTTCCAACCCCATATCATTCTGTGATTATATGCTAGGAGGCCCAGAGACCTGCCAGGTAATGGCAAATTTCTTACCCTCTTAGAAAATTCTTTATAATATTCCATATTTGAAATGTATATAGAGCCTTTTTTCTCCACCTTTGGTGTTATGCAAAGACTTAGTATCAAGACCTTAATTACAGCATTGTTTTCAATGTATTTATATATCTGAATTTAGAATGATGACTCACAAAGTGCATAGCTTAACATTTTTAAGAAAAAGCCTTTCTATTATAAATGAAATTAAATACAGGCTTTTTTAAAAAGACCTTGTTTGTTGCGATACTTGTGCACTGGGCTTGAAACGTGTATTAAATATTTATAGAGTAATGGGTTATACTCCTGCAAATGTTGGATTTTTTTCCCTTGCAGAAGACATTGTAACTTCCATCACCCACTGGCCTTAACTTGTACAAAGATCTGTATTAGCAGCGTGAGGTTTTCCAGTCCAATAGAAACTTTTTATATGGGTCATGTCCCTAGGAACACAATTCATTCTTATTTTTAAATAATAGTAAGTATTCCAAACCCAGTCCTACACTTAGAACTGCCTTCATCCCAATGGCATTTTAAACAATGCCAATGCAGTAGCATATACTTGATGAAGAATGATTTTTCTATACTGATAGGTATATATATATATCAGTATATATATATATACTGATAAGTCTCTGATAGGTGGTTGCCGTAGCTTTGTCTGTAATAGTGTGAATTCTTGTGAATCCAGTTCAGTGCTTCGGTGCATGAATCTCAAGGAGTACTGGCCATGTTCTTTGTAATATATATTCATCCCAAAAAGCAGCCCATAACTGCATAGTATACATTTCTCAGCTTTGTTCCAAGTCCTGTAATAAAACAGGGAGCACGTACAGTCCTAGCCAAGCACTCCAGTAACTCAGCCTGAAGGAGCGAGGAGTTTTACACTAAATCAAATTCCGTTTAAAGGCCATTACAGCCTTAGTCTTATTCTCAACAAGGAGAATAGGAAAATCCCATTTGGACCATACTCATCCTTCTGTCAGAATAACTGTGGGAAATATGCAGCAAGAAGTAGCCAAGGCTTTCTCCTCTGGTAGACACCTCTAACCACTGCCTAGGGAAAGGATAAGCTGCATCCAACAGCACTTTCTTATTTCCATTTCGTCCATCCTCCTCTTGTGACCCTCCATTAATCCCTTTCATCCTCCGAAGCCCAAGGAAACCTACATCTGAAGTTACACTTATCCTTTAACTCTTCTAAAAATAAAATGCTGCCTCTGCTGCTGAAAAATGTTTTTTATATACGGGCAAGTGCCTGCAATATTTGTAAAAAATCTTGGACATCTAAATGCTTTGCTATTTTTAATAGCTAAATATTGACTTAGGATGGGTGTGTGTTTCAGAAAAGACAGCAAAACAGAGATTCATCCTTTTACAAAAGGCTACTAACGGCTTACGAACCAGGTGAATTCCACTTGGTCTGGTAAAGTAACTGCAACTTGGTTTTGTAAAATGGGCCTTGTCCTGGCTTTCTGCTTTTTTATTCTTAGGAAAGACTGTGTTTATATTCTTTTGGGGGCACTTAATGTAATCGGCGAGTTGTGGTTTACTAAAGTGGATCTGGAGTTGTAAATACACACACACTCACACCCCCTTGTAATCTAGGCACTGTGTTATAATGGAGGGGTTTAAAGCACCAGCTTGCTGCATCGCTCAGTTTCAGGTTTAAAAAAATAAAAATATCTACAATTCTTCTTGACTGTAGTGGTCATTACTATTAACAAGTAAGGAATCAATCTGTATCACTTCTAATCAATCAATCGTATCTAATCAATCACTTCTAAAAGTCACCTTAATGTAGTTTTTAATACCTTTTTAAAAAAAACCAAACCGAACCAAAACAAAAAAGAGCAGATTTCAAATGTTGCTGGAGTAATTTCACTTTCCCTTTCACAGATGCTAACTAACCTTTGCCTACCATAACTGTTAGTAGATGTAGGAGTTTTTAAAGTGTTAAATGTGATGGTGATTTTCTTCTTGCGAGCTTACATACTGGAAGAGCTTACTTGTACTGTCATACTACTGTAGGAAGGAAGGAAAAATGATTTTTATGAAACTTAAAATGTTGATTTACATTTGTTAATATGTTCTAAAATGAAATTAGCTGGTTTGGATTCATTTTTTCTTTCTTGGTGGCCTGACATTCTGCTGTTAATTGCTGGTCCTGCGAAATATTCAAGCAAAAAAAGTCACAGTTGAGGTATAATTTTACAACTCGGCATTTACTTTTCCAGAAAGCTCTACAGAGCTTTAGGCACCACAGTGCAAAGCTATTAGCCTAACTGAAAAACACCAGCATTGTTAAAATAATTAAAACCTATCAGCTGGCAGCTATCTACAGAAGATGTTTCCCTTCTATTTTCTTTCTTAAAGTACATTTTCAGAGAAGTCTCAAATGTCTTCTGAAGAGCCTGTTCGTGTAAACCAGATTAATGCAGTGACACTCACAGGGGTTACACGTGTATTTAAAGTTGCTGGAATGCTTATGTCTTCAGTGTTTTGCCACGTTAATTACTATAGCCTTGATTTCCTACCTGTACAATGTGAACCATCCTTAGGTACACGAGGTGATTGGCATTTTGTTGGTTTGCTCTCTGTGAGAAGCCGCTCAAAGAAATGGCTGCTTTGAGGCTGAGTTGTTCTGTTTTGAAGAGTTTGATTTCTTTAATTTAAAAAGATAAAATCAATCAACAGATATAAAGCACCTTGGCGGTTTATGATGGCAATAAACATATTTTCTCTGAATTTTCAATACTTCAGCACTTTATATTAGTAAATAAGAAACAAGTATGAGATTGTTATGGCTTAGTACTCAGTGTTCTGCTTAGTGCATTTCTAAGAGCTGAGATTTGCCTCTGATTACAAACTCAACTTCTTTTTCTATTCACTAGCACTATTAGTCACCCAATTAGTCACCTTATTATCTTAAAATTAATGCTATCAATGGATATCTTTTAAGTTTAAAATACCGTGTTTCTGGCAATGCGCTGTGCTAATTATTCAAATATCTTTGTTAGATGGAAGATGACTTGATGCAAAATGCCCTCTTTTTCCTTCCTCACACTGAAATCTAGGAAATCCAAAGCTTCTTGATTGCTCTGTACAATTGTCCTCAAAATGAGAGGGAAACCAGATAAGCAGGATTGTTTTACCAAGAACTGAGTTGTTCACTGAGGCATAGATTCAGTTGTGTCCATGTACTTTCCTCCCGCTTATTCTGCCCACCCTGCCTCCTCCCCGAGGCTCAATAGCTGTGTTTTCTTCTGACATACAACCATGCAAACACACATTTCCAGGGCTTGAAAGGGAGAGGGCAGCCAGGAATGTGCTGCAGGATGCCAGAACCTTTCCCATCCTTCATAGCCGAGCTGGTGCCTGAGGTGCCTGGCTGTAATGGAGCTGCAATTTCAATTATAGCAGGGGCTGCCGGTTGCCGTGCCATGGGTTTTTTGTCCTACAAAATAGGTGAAGCTGGGAAAATCTGTTGCATTCAATACTTGCTCTCTTTGGCAGCATCTTATTTCTGGACTTCATCAACCAAAAGCCCTGCCCCATGGCAAGGGAATTGGAACTAGATGATCTTTAAGGTCTCTTCCAACCTCAACCATTCTGTGAAAGTGGTAACGAAGATGGGAGCTGTTAGCTTTGGCCTCTGTTCTTCAGGGGAGATGTTCATATGTTTAAGTATGATTTCTATGTAATACCACTTGCAAGACCAGGCTCTAGTAAAGAACTTAGATATATATTTGCAGACATTCATTGTGACTCATCAAGTAAATCATACTCATTTTCTAAATGAGTGCTGTATGTCTATAAAATTTGTACTTTCCAGGCAGCTGTGGTCCATTAAATATATCATTTTCTTTTTAAGAAAATTAAAATTCAAAGTTAATATGAAACTTTAGGGCAAATCTTTAGCAAAAGGAGAGTGGACATTTTTCAACTGAGAAATTTTAGTAGGAGAATATAAAATTATGTGTTGTTTTGGCCTGAATAAGTAATTATAGTAAGACAGATGTGCGTAGAATCTCTTGCCACCAAAATGGTAGAGGTTTCTAGATACTTTGCTCTCCCTTCATGGGTGCCAATAATGTAATTTTTGCTCTGAAGGATGATGGGAGGGGAGGATCTTAGGGACCGTTAATTCAAGCGTGAAACCCAAAATAGGCTCTGCAGTTTATTATTTGACATAATAGATATGACAGATGCAACTAGACTTTAAAGGTTCAGTGAATTTTGCATATGACACATACTTATTTGAATCACCCATCTGTGCTTTCAGTGATGTGCACTAATATTCAAGACAATAGAATATCAGACTATTATATAGGTGTAATTCTATATGGGATGCTCACTCTAATGAGAGTTTATAAATCCAGTTCTTCCTGTCTGCATGAAAGCAGTTCCACACAAAAGTTAGCAAATGAACTGACACGTTCTATAAAACCATGAAATCAATTGTGTCAATAAATGAAATTTTAAAAAATAAATCTCTTAACTGTGTTTCATGTGAGGGCTGTTGTTGTGGTTTAACCCCAGCTGGCAACTAGGACTATGCAGCTGTTCACTCGCTTCCTTCCTCCCTCCCTCCCGCTCCGCTCCTGGGGGGTAAAGAGAAGAGGGAAAAAAAAAGAAGGGAGGAAAAAACCCAAACCCCCAAATCTCATAGGTTGAGATAAAGACAATTTAATAGCACAGTAAGGAAGAGAGAAAAAAAAAATACAAAATAATCATGCAATGCAATTGCTCTCCATTGCTCAGCCTGTCCAGGGCAGTGATTGCGATATATATTGACAATATAAAGCTTAATTTTTTTCTGTTAAATGAAGCAGTTTGTTTATGTGTTGTCTAAATAAAAGTCTGATATTATGTCCATATTCATTACTTCGAAAAATATGAGTCCATAGCACTGATAACAAATACACTGTGAAAAAAAATTAATGGAAAAAAAAGACTTACTGAATATGATTGATCTGTGATCCTGACCAGTATGGTTTTCAGGAAACCAGATTTCACCAGTAAAAGAAAAGTAAACACAGTTTATGATATATTTTTGGGGAGCTGCTATCAGTAATACGTTCCTTTTCTTTTGCTTTCAAACTATTATGACTGCATTTAGTCTTTCACCATCAGATAAACACAAATTGTATGCAGAAAATCCCACGAGAATTATTTTTAACTCTCACATTAGCAAAGAACGTAGAAGTCATTTATGCCCACATACATTTCAAAAACTTTCCCCTACATCTAAATCACAAAGTTAATATACACTCAGCACATCTATAGATCTGAAGACATGAGTTAAAAGCTCTCGGAGTCTATTGAAGTTAATTGGATTGTTCCCATTTGTCTACATTAAATACCCTGCATTTACAGTTAGTTAATAATCCTGTAGCTGTGAAGAGCTGGAATGAATCCGGCTTGCATTACCAAAACTTGATTGACTCTGCAATGCTTGCACACCAAAATCTTAAAGGAAGGTTATGAGTTTTAAATTTTGCCTTGTCCTGTGGAAACTACTCCTTTACTGACGCTGAAGGCAAAGCAAGGACCGAGATTATCTGTAAGCAAAGCGATTTTTTGCTGCCCTGTAGGAGCAGGCTATTCACTCTCTGCTACAGCAATAACTTTCACTTTCCCTGGGTTTGTTTGGGTTTGGGTTGGGTTTTTTTGGTAGTTTGATAGTCTAAAGTATTGTTCTGGTGCCAGGAGTTCACTGCACTTGCTGTAGGCGTTCATTCTGCTCTGCAGGATGCAGCTTGGGTTATTGCAATGGGTTTTGGTTTTTTTTTTTCCCACTAACTTTGGTTGAGTTGGGAAAGGGTCGTAAGGATTTTTTTTTTTGGCACAGATATACTCAGAAATACTCCTCAAATTTTCTTACTTCCTGAACGGAAGCCAAATCAGGGTCTACTCTTAAACCTTAATCATTACCAACAAAGAGTTAAAGTTGTTATAAAGTAAATGTTATGGGTGTAGTTGTTATAAAGTGCTGTCTTCAATTTAGTTATTGATTTTGTTATCAAAAGGGCCTCTGTGTGAAATCCTGGACCATCATTATCACTTCGTAGTTTGTACTGGTTTTGCTAATTCTTTGACAGTACCTTTTGCCCCACTAAGATTAGCTTTAAAAAAGAGAGACATAGCTCAATATAAAATCCCTGGTAACTGCCCGTACTTTGATTCTAAGCAAGTAGACTTCTGAGAAGGAAAATAAATAAAACCAGACGTGAGAGTAATGTTTGTCCAGTGCTGAGAAATGTTATGCTTTTATCTGCTGTGCATTTTGTTGCTTTCCTCCAGAGAGCAGGGTTATTGTCAGCAGATAAAGAATTAGAAATGTCATATTGTCCCAAACCCGTCAGCTCTCACCTAAATGGCTGTCGTGAAAGTGGAAGCAAGGGCTACTCTGACATTTTGCTTTTAGATTTGCTATGCTTTTTGTAAATAATATATTGTAGTCCTAGACTTGACATTTTGTAAATCTTTTTTGTTTTTATGATCATTTCCTGTTCACCAGCTTCTGTGTTAAGGTATTCAATTATTAAATAGTAAGCAGGAAGGCAAAGCTTCTACTAGAAGGGTTTTGAGCCTTCTGTCCTTCTACAGAAGTCGACAGGAACTGTGTAAATAAGTGGTCCCAAGTATCGCTGCCTGTCTGTAAGTTCTGCTAGATTAGAAGTGATGTGCTGATTTCCTTTCATGCTCCATTCAGTAGAAGGGTTTTATCTATCCATTTGGGAATCCGTAATATAACATGCAGAGCAAGTCAACTGGAGTTTCAAAACAAGTACCACGCTAATATTGAAAACATGTCAAAATGGAAATGATTTTTTTTATGACAAGTATTTGATCCCACTAATCTTCAAGTGCTGGGCTGGGCTGTTCCTGTTTTGTGATTGCTCCATTGCTGAGATGTTTTGAGTTTTCCTGCCTAGAATTATGCTCTTCTAAAAATACACAGTATGTAAATATGGGAAAATAAGTGAGGCAAGGCACTTTGCTTCTGACAGCCTTTTACATAAATGCTGCCCCCTCAGTTCTCCCATCACTGTTTCTCAGAGCGATGCACTTTGATTCTGTCGAAAGGTGTGGTAATGAGAGCAGATATTTTATGTTTCTAAAAGCTGGTGACCACAGCCTCAATTAAATGGTCTTTAAAGGATGCTTTGAAAGCTTTGAATAGTGGAGAAACATTTGACTTGAAGTATCTTTATGCTTTTTGAGATCCAAGTTAATGGAAAGACTGTAGTTCTGAACACCAGGTTATTAGTATCAGTATTATTTTTTTTCAATGTATTTCTATTTATATATCAGCAATGCTTAGAGCTTCACATCTGTAGGCAGAAGCTGCCTGTGTTAAAAAGGCACACAGAAGAACCTGCCCATGTGTGTATACGTAGGTCTATATAGCCATAAAAAAAACTAAAAGAAAATAATCTGCTTTTATCTTCTAGGAAAAAAAATAAATTATGTCTGAATGTTTTAAAATGTTTAAATATGACCATACCCATGGTATCGGAAGTATTGTCCTGGCCCTTGAGAACACAAGAGACAAACCTGAGTACGATAGTAAAAACAGGGGAACTATGACTTGGATACGAGCATCAGCATTAGATGATTGGGATGTTCTGCTCCATGCCGAAGACAAGCCTTTCCCATTAATGAAGGAGGGTGCAGTGGTGTCTAATTTAGCCTACTGTGAATGTTACATGACATCCACCTTGGATGCTCACTACAGAATGGGATTTTCTTTGAGCTACTCAAAACACACCAAGAAATTCAGTGATTCAGAGTTAATATGGGAGGATTGAAAGATTGATCAACCAGGTACTTTGCCTATAAACTCCCTGCCCTTCTGTCTGCTGAGTATATGCCAGGAGATAGTTGGATTGCAGTCAGCTCTGTGACATGAAACATTCCTCTTCCTTTTAACACTTTTCTGAAGAAATTCAGCTCTGTGAGGAAGTCTCAGGTAGTTTTACTGATTGTGGCTCATTCAGAAGATGGAGAAAATAAGACTTAAAATCATCAAATGGTCCAGACCAGAAGGGACCTCCTAAGGTCATCTAGTCCAACCTCCCCTCAGTCAGCAGGGACACCCCCAACTACATCAGGTTGTCCAGGGCCTTGTCGAATCTTTCCTTGAATATCTCCAGAGCAGGAGCCTCAACCATCTCCGTGGGCAACCTGTTCCTGTGGTCCACCACCCTCAGAGGAAAGAACCTATTCCTGATATCCCATCTAAATCTGTTCTTCTCCAGCTTAAAGCCATTGCCCCTCATCCTGTCACTGCAGGCTTTTGTAAACAGACCGTCTCCAGCTCTCCTGTAGCCCCCTTCAGACACTGGAAGGCNACTAGCCTTGCAAGTTGGTATGCCAGAGCCTGGATTTGTAGATGCTAAAATACTGCACAGGTCACAGTGGTAGACTGAATTATATAGAGCTTAAAATGTGTGGCTTAAAACCAGATGACATGAGCTACGTTGGGGAGAGGGGTGGGAGAGCTTACTTCATTCCAAACTCTATATGAAAATATTATGCCCAATTAACTTGATTTTCTCTGCAATGTTCAATTACATGGTTACATGAAGACCATTTTGCTCTGCTATTTAGGCTATGAAACTGGGTCTCGAGAGAGCTGGGCTGTATGCTCAGCTGTGCCATAAACAAAACTGTATCGCTGCTGCAACACCAGCCCTTGCAGTTACTAGAATTAGTTGGGGAGAGAAGGCTTTTCCAGCAGCAGGCAGACGGACAGGATTTGTCCCTAGCAAAGGTAACGACTTGTGGAAGAATCACAAAGCTCTCTCACCTGCTGAGACTGCTGTTCGGGGCGAGTTTCTTTCCACAGAGATCGATCTGGGGTCACGATTATAAAGGTTATTTATTTGTCTAGTTGTTTTGGGCTGAATCTTTCCCATTCCAGGTGTGAGAACAGCAAGGAAAAATGGAATAAAAAGTAAAATAAAGTAATTTTAAGTGCAGTTTCAATTCTTTTTTTTTTTTGGTATTTAAGTTAAGAGGTAGCAGAGAATGCTTTCTGTAACATATCATTGAGGATGACCCACTCTACCTGTCTGAAACAACATGGGGGAAAAAAAAGCACAAAAGCAGCAAAAAAGAGAATAAAACTTAGTAGTTCTACCTAAATTGATGACACTTCTCTCAGCTGTGTCTCTCTATATCCTTACACGAAGGATGCACTTACTGCATCCTGACTTGCACTCTTATTGCAGCAACACCAGAGATATCTTTGAAAGTGAAGATTAATGTTGATATTTTCATGGCAATTGTAAATCTTCACTTTGGAACTGAAAATCCAGATCTTAAGTTCTGTTGGACGAGTTAAATATCATACCTCTTTTCAGCTTGTGGTCTGAAATGAGTTCTTTATCTTCCTTAAATTTTGGAAGCAATTTGATTATTAGAGCTGTAGAAAACAAAGTTAGCATTTTATTTGTATGTACACAGAATAAAAAGCAATGCATTTATAAAAAGGGAAATTTAGTTTCATCACAGTGCTTTGGTAGTATGTCCAAGAGACTGAAATTCTATATTGTTATTAGATTTACCTGCAGAATAACTCAGGGAAGTTAATAATTTGGGATGTGTGTTCCTGCTTCACTTTTATTCCTGAGTTGACCTCCAGGCCCTGATGCAAACAGGAGCAGTTCTGTTAATGGTAGTGGATCTGTCTTTGTATTATTAGGAGATTTAGCCTATGGACTTCAGAGAACTTACCCAGAGGCTTAAAGTTAGGCATGTGCGTAAGTCTTTGTTAGGATCCGGATTGTAGTCATTACCTGTAGAGGAAGAGAATTGATTCATGGTCTGAAAGCTCAGGTGGTGGCACAGCTGTGTAATGTTGCATTCAATTCATTACAGCAGTGTATCACCCTGGAATATGAGTATCTGTAAAACAATATGAATTATTAATGCAAGTAAAATGTTAAAAGCTGCATGGACTTGTGATATAGGCAAGTGGAGTGGTAAATGCTGATGATAATGACCGTATAACTGCTCACAGATGTCATTTTTCATGTCTGTTACTTGCCCATCCCTCACCTCCACAGCTATGTACTCCAAGTGCAGTGTTCCTGGTTAAAGGGCTCTGTTTTTCCACGTCAGCTTAGGCCAGCGGAGTCCCCATCTGCTTGAAACCTCCTTTTCCTCGCGTATAATTCCAATGGGTGGGACAGACAGTGCTTTACCACAATCAGCTTGTTCCTTTCCTTACTTCTGTTGGGAGAAATTAAATTAATGTCTTTCTCCCCTCTCTGATATAATTTTTTTGGGGGGGAAAAAAAGCCCCCATTGACTAGAACAGGAATCAGAGTGGTTCATAAGCCTCAATCTGTGGGATAATTATCAGGCTGTTGACTCTTCCATTGAATTGCTTCCTCCTCTCCTTGTACGAAGTATACCCCATGTATGATCCGTGCTTTCATCCCTATAAGGATTAGCTGTGTGTGCATTGCTGTGCAGGAGCAGATGGGAGTAGATCTTTACCCATCCATCACCACTGGGTAGTGAGACACTGGCCCAGGTTGCCCAGAGAGCTGGGTGATGCCCCAGCTCTGGGAACATTCTAGGTCAAGCTGGACGGGGCCCTGAGCAATCTGATCTGGCTGTGGATGTCCCCACTCGTTGTGGCGACATTGGACTAGATGACTTTCAAAGTTCTTTTCCAACCCAACTATTCTATGAATTCACGTGGTAGAAGAGTAAGGTTGCCCAATGCAGGCAGATGTCCAGAGGGATTAGGTTGCTGGTAGCTTCAGGGCTGAACTTGCCTGCTGTGTGGATGAGTTCCAGGACACTGGGGCTCCTCCAGTGAGTGGTCTGTACTCTTGCCTATGTTTCTAGTAATGCTGCATGACTCCATGTAAAGCACATCATGTAACCAAACACCTTCTAGAAAAAGGAATGGGATTTATCGAGTGGCCTGTTGCAAAAGATTGAAAATTTAAAAAAAAAAATGTAAAAAATAATCTAGGAAGGAATTCTTTGCTGTGAGGGTGGTGAGACCCTGGCCCAGGTTGCCCAGAGAAGCTGTAGCTGCCCCATCCCTGGAGGGGTTCAAGGCCAGGCTGGATGGGGCTTGGGGCAACCTGGTCTGGTGGGCGATGTCTCTGCCCAGGGCAGGAAGTTGGAACTGGATGGTCTTTAAGGTCCCTTCCAACTTGAACCGTTCCATAATTCTCTGAAATGGAATGGGGCTTAGGAAGAGCCGGAAATGAAGCTTCATTTGGGCCACTCTCCACAGGACATCTGAATGTAAAGTGCCTTCACATCTGAGAATACACTGAATTTCAGGCTGTACCTAAAATGGGAAGCAGAGGAGTGAAACTCTATCTGCATTCCCACATTCTGATCTCATTTAAATTCACACAAATCTAGCGTAGAGTAATGAAGTTCCCCCAGATTTAAGGGAAATCAAGATCCAGCCAGTGTGATTAGTCTTGTGAATAAAAAGGGTTGGGATTAGACATTCTTTCTGTGTGACACTTCAGCAATATGCTGTTATAAAAGACACAGCAGGAGCTAGTCTTGAAGTGTCAGAATAGCTGCTTTAGTGACAAAGCATTTATACATGTAAATTTTCAAAGAAAGTTGGCAACCCTTTTGTGGGTTCAATTTGCACCTGTCATTCACTTGCAGATGCAAATTTGAGTTACTTGCAGCTCTAATTACAGTACTTGATTGTCATCACAAATCAGGTAGTAAGATGTGAAACGACTGAGGTCTGTGCCGTCGTTTGTTGTTGAAACACGAGTGCAAATGGGGTCATCAAAACCCAAAGTCGACCAGGGCTTTGCCCTGCTGATGAGCACAAACACTACAAATAAGTACAATATGGAAATCAAAGGAATTTAAGGGGGAAAAAATAACAAGGAAAGGAGTGAGCATCTGGTGGAAGCAAGACAGTAATAAGGGAAAATAGAAAGTAGATTGTTTTGTCTATTGCAACAAAGTATGGCAATAGAGAAAGTGAAGTGTTTCTTCAGACCTGGCTGCTATTTGTACCTTCCAAATCTCTTCTCCATAAGGAATTCCACTTCTTCTATTTTTGCTGGCAGCTTTCTAATTTTCAGATGGAAGATGATGATTTTATAAGATTTTTCAGTAGATGTCTATTATGCTGTATCGTTCCAATTTGTCATTACTTTTTATAAGAAAAAAATGTGATGTAGTTATGTTTTATTTTCAACATGTAAGAATGTGATTTCTGAATTCTCTTCGCTGAAAATGTTGAGGTCTGGAGATTGTTAATTATAACTCATCATTAATTTCTTTTAAATTGAACACAGGAGATAGGTACAACATGTGATTGTGCCTCAGCTAACATCTGCTAGGCTGTGATAATTCAGCACAGACTATGGGGTTTTTTTTCAGTTGGAGAGTCTGTTGCATAAAAATGACAGCTGAAATCACGAAAGATTGGGTATTTTGAATCTGAGCTGTAGGGCCTACTTCACGGTTCTTCATTGCTCAATTAAAAAATTAACCAATGAAGAAGAAATAGCAATGGATGGGTGGAAGTGCTTATCTAAGTTTAAAGATAAGTATATAATTGCATTTAAGGTGTGTGTTACCAGATTCCGTGGTGTTGCAACCTACTTAGTGATTTTTTCTAACACCTGTATAATTTCAGCAGTCGGCTTAATCTCACCTCTTTCCCTTTTTATTGAACAGACACCTTAGCTCAAAGAATGATTATTACTATGGTGATTTCTAAATTGCTAGATCCATGGAGTCTACTTAACCTAACGTAAAAGGGGCTTTTTTTCTTTCCCGTTTTTTCTCATTACCGAAGGGGAACATTTTGGCTCAAACAATGGGTGTATACATAAGTGCCAATTTATTAAGTTTAGAGGATTTGTACTGTTGTCTTACAAAGCAGTGTCAACTTGCAGTATGACTTCTTGATGATGAATAGCTTTCCCAGGCCAAAAAGCTAATGACATCCACAGCTTCCATGCCTCCCACACGCACGCAGCTCAAAAGGCCACAGATCATTTCTGCTGAATCAAGACCATAAAGACAGAATTTATAATCAGCTTTAATGTATTTAGGAGCTAAAGTACCTTAGTCCTTCATCAAAGGGAATGCTAAAAACCAGAATTAATACGGCTGGACTTTAATTATTTCTCAGTGCATAATTACTCTTTAGCTAACTGGACAGGAGGTATGTTATTTCTTATTTTGAGCAAAGGGAAGCCATCTGCAAACATACCGTAGTCAACATTGAGATTTCAAAATGCGGGGCTTTCTTAGCATTGATTGCAATACAAATAGAATAACTATTTTCGTAATACCTCAAATATTATAAGAAGTATTTTTACGTTAAACGAGTAGGGAGTTTGTTAAGAGTTCCTCCTACACAGAGTGTTCCTTTAGCTTTTGCAGCAAAACTGTTAATTGTCTTTAGGAGACATAAAATGAAGTAATTGCTTTTTCCCCCTTTTAAACTGACTTAGGAGTCTCCTTTCCCATTACCATTAATGAGACTTAGGGATATGCAGCAACACGAGACTAAACCTTAGAGAGCCTCATGGTAAGTAAATAACATTTGCATCAGCATTTTAGAGGCTGTGGTATCCTTTTTCCCTCTCGATTACTTATGGTACCTGATCACTTTGTGGATATTTAACATCTATTTTATATATTTTAGCTAAAACTTAGGCCAGAATAATAAGGCTTTTGTCTTCAGTGTAGTAAAATGGTGGTTTTGTAGTGGATGCTCATTTTTGGAAGTTTAGTGGTCAAAGAGGAGGAATAAGGGGACGTTCCTAAAAGGTGAAGCTACAGTAGAACATCAGTGGAAAGTAATTGTGAGCAAAAGGCTTTTGGTGATCATAAGCCTGTAAAATACATACTTGGGGTTTTTTTTCATTAGATTCTAGTCCATCATGTCTTAGTATCAGTATTTTAAAAACTGAATATTAAGATGATGGAAGAATCCCAAAAAATCATATATTCAGTAAACGGTCAGGGCTAAGGAAATAAATTTACTTGAGGGATACACTTAATTTACAAAATCATAAGCTTTCGGTAGAATATTAATTCAAACCTGCAGAAAATAACTGAAAATTTCATATCTACTAAGCAATTTCAGTCCTGATTTATTTTTACTTTAAAAAAGTATTGCTGTTACATTTTGTAGGCTCTTTCCATAAGATTTTATTTTGTTTATCTGATGGTGATTTCAGTACGCTTTCCTTGGAAAGGCCGTCTTTATGATCATACAGACGCAGTGATGCTGTTCATGTATTCTCTGATCTGGAGAATCTGAAGCTAAGGCCATTTCTAACTGATTTTGGAATGAAAATTACTGCTGAAATGCGTGGAAGTCTAATCCAGAAGGTCTCGTAATTTCATGACTTTAGAAAATGTCATGGATGAAACGGGCAAGACAGAACATGAACAGTGAAGCAAGCTCAGAGCTCTGCTTCCTTTTTGGGGAAGGGGGGGTGTCAGGATTGAACCCCTTGATTCAGCTGAATGCTGTTGTAGACAGCCCTGGGCACAACGGGGTCTTGAGCCCCTGTTTCTTTTAGGGATTTGCAGAATAATTTACAAACAGAAATGAAGTTTCCTGTCATCCCTGTAGGTATAACTGAAGTACTGAATACAGGCAAGCCGTTTTATGCCTAGTGCCTAAGGAACATGAACCCTGCTTTGGTTTCTAGACTGCAGATAGATCTTCTCCTCTTCTCCTCCCTTCTCTCTGTTTCTCCAAGTGAACTGTTGCTGAGATGGGATGAACATGGTCCATTATATTTCCAGACTGGAGCAAACATGTGGCAGAAGTCACATCTCCTCTCTTAAGAGAATACTTTTAGTGGTGCCCAGGGGCTTGTCGTGTGTCTCCAGCAGGGATGGCGTGTCCTGCTTAAGGGACGTGGTGAATAAAGCCCCTGTATCAGGGAATGGATACGGAGATGTATTTAGAAAGCGTTGATTCATCTATGACAGCTTAAAAATAGGTCAGCCCCTTTGCAAGAGGAATTGCCTAGAATTGTGTGTTGCAACATGATTAAAGGGAAGGTGGTCTGATCTTTTTATTATTATTATTTTTATGGTTTTTCAGAGAAACTCACAGCTGTATGAATACTATAGTTACCCGGGTTATTTTTAATAGCTAGCTTCAATTATGCTTCACCGTATTGTAAATTCAGAGGTGCTATGAGATCCGTCATTTGCGCTGAGATGTTTGATGCACTGTGTAACTGCAGTTGGGGTCTGGAACCATGATCTGTACAAAGCCCAGCTATCGAACAGACGTAACATGCATTCTCGTGGCTTCATCCAGAAAAGAAATCTGTGCAAGTTATTTGGAGAAATACGTGCTGTTCACCGTTCCAGGTGCTTCCTTGTTCCTTTCTGGTGGCTTTTAAGTATTTAAAAGAGAATGAGAAGCCGTATAAAAGTGTGTGTGTGTATCTTGTGGCTGTGCCTGGCTCTTCATTATTAAGTGTGTAGTTCTTAGAATTTGCAGTCCATTCTCCCCGTTTGCTGTGCTGAAAACCCGCCGTGAAATCACTGTTATTCTTTGCGTACATCTTTTACATTTCTAGCTTTGTTCTTTCAGAAGTGAAGCTGCTGTGGTGTGAGAAGGATGGGCAGCAAGACACCTTGAGCGTGTGTGTTTGGGGAGGGTGGCAGGTGACGTTCTCTAGATTCCATTTGGGGTTTGGGTTAGGAAGAGCTGTCGCATTCGCCAAGGCTCAGTGCTGAGCAGAGTGATTGTTGCAGGTATGTCTATAAAGATGTTTGTGCTTAATTCATGACTTATAATTCTAGCGTTGTGTATTTACAAGGAGTTTAAAACTACGCTCCCGACTGACGCAATAATTAAGGTGTTTGGCTTTGGTTTTCAAGAGTATGGTCCAGTTCTTAACGTTCACGGTTAAAATTTCATGGTACTTGAGGGGTTGTTTCTGTTTCTCAAATCCATGTGCCTTGGTATAAACATTTTATGAATTTTTTTTAAATGCATCATTCAAATACATGGTATTTTGCCTTCAAATGACAGGTTTAATGCCAAATGACTAATATCCTGTAAAATAACAGAGCTAGAGAGAGCATTTTAAATACAAATGTTTTAATATTCCGTAGTGCTTAGAGTTACTGCATGTCTCTTGCCTACATCCACTGCAAATATCAACACATACTGATCATCTCTTTTTTTTGTTGTTGTTGTTTTTGTCTATTGCTATTTTATGCATGAGAAAGTTCTTGTTTTCTACTCTGTGCTTGGCTGGCTCTTTCTTTTTCTGTTACTTAGTCCTGTGTTTGTACTGATTGCTTTTTTGCATGCAAATTACAGAATGTCATGGAAATGAGAGAGCTCTGAAAAAAAAAAAGGAAAGATAATGCTGAGTTCCAACTGTCTTTTGTTTGTGCGTAAGTGTGTAAAAATATATGACATGGAAATATTTTCAGAATAGCCTTTGACTTTCCTTCTGGTGTATATTTCTATTATTTGGTTAAAGAGCGGGCATTTTTCCCACTGGAAAATGATGAATTTATTAACACTTGTTAATAATATATGTTATGGGCATGAAAGAATTTTGCCTTGCCATCCATTTATAGAAATAAAGAATTACAATATCGTGTGTCTTGCCCGAGTGAAAACTTATATTCCATATTCAATACGACTTCTTTTTTTGCTGAGCAGGAAACCCTGGTCCCACTGAAATCAATGGCAAAAATCATTGTCTTCGGTTGGTCTAGGATTTTAATCTTGTTCCTAGTTTACATATGGATTCTCGTGTTTCTTTACAAATATCTCAGCAGGTAGTCAAAGGTTTCAAGGGAATTTACAATTTTTCTTAGAATGGAATGAGTGTGTCAAAAAAAAAAGAAAAAAGAAAAGAAATAGAAAAAAGCAAACTTATCTTTGCAAAGCATGAGCTTAAATGGTTGAACTTAGAAATGTGTATTAGCATTTCACAGAAAATATTGTTTTAACCAACTGTCAAGATGTTTATTAGACACCTTTATTGCATCAAATGCAAGAGGTAATTTGGCAGTTCTTGTCTCCACTGTTCTTAATAACAACAACAAAAACCAATTAAATTAAATGGATATATATAGTTTATGGTGGGTATGCTTTTAGTAAACAAGTTTGGATTCTTCATTGGAAAACAATAAAGCGCTGGGCACTCTTTTGATTCTTGTGCTAGATGTTTCTAATAGCCATACCCCCTAGGGAAGGTTTGCTGTAATGTTTGAAAAAATAATGAATGATTGATTGTTATAAACTAAGATTTCCCTCCCTGCAAATGTTTTTCTTGAAACATCCATGGGAATTTAATATTCACTGTTTTTTTTCCTCAGTCTTGTATATTCTTGAATTGTCTTTTTTCCTCCATTTTCTCCGTTCTCAATCCTAGGTCCCCTTACAAAGAAACAGACAGATGATTTAGGTGATAATGACGGTGCTGAAGATGAAGGTATTTTTTTTGCCGCCAAACTGATTTGCATGACAAGGATCCCTGAAAATCTTTTTTCTCCCCTCTTTTTTTGACTTCTTGTCTTCTTTTGAAGAGTTTTTTTTTTTTTAATTCCCATTTTTGATGTGTTTTGTCTTCTTGCTTGTTGTTATACATATATATATTTTTAATTTTTTAAAAGAAAGAATGTTGTTAAGTTCTACATTTTGATACAAACCAGTAACAATATTTAAGAGGAGGGTTTTTTGTTTTCTTGAAATGGACTTTTGATATGTTGCATCCCACCTTTTGACTGAATTTTGTCCATACTATTTAAACTAACACTCTTTTAAAGTTTCTCTGTACACCTTTTTGCATGTTTTCTAACCCTATGTATTTCACCGAGTACAAAGATGTTTCTTTTTTTCACTGACTGATCTCAGTTTGATAAACATGTAAAATGTTGTGTTTATAAAAGGAAAAATAGAGAAAAATCTTAGAAAGTGTCTCTTAAGCAACTGAATTTCCCCAAATACAAACCCTTATGCGTTTACATTGCTATAAACAAATAGAAATAAACGTGAGACTCCTCCACCTCGCTGTAGAAGAGAGGTAGCCCCAGAAAGGTAGGCAATATTTGCAATTGGGGAGGCTCTGCCCAGCACCAGTGAATTCAGTGGAGCTCAACTGGTGTCACCAAGAGAATCTGATCCCTTCTGTTTTCCACAGCCATAAAAGGATGCCCCCCTGCTTCTGCTGACCCTCAGAAAACCACATTACCAAGTAAAATTGAAAGTTTGAAATGTCAAGCATATTACTCTGTTTATGAATTATATCTGTTAATCATGTAAGCTATGCAGATTTGATATTTTTTCAGGGCTATGAAAATGGTAACAAGGGGCTCTTTCTCCTGAGCAGTCTCATCCCTTCAAGTAGATGTGCTTCAAAATTCCGAATCTTAAACACTTACTTTGTATATTTTATGGTCAATGTGTAAAACAAATTACCATATAGGACTGATAGAGTTGCTGCTTGCTTCTCTGTTAATATCTAGGTTTGGGTTTTTTTGCCAGATAATACGATGAGGCTTAACTTCTAAGCTGTAAGGCTCTTAATGAAGAAATTTTTCATCACACAACATTAACGGTTTTACTCAAACAGGAACGTGCTGTCTTGTCACAAAAGATGAAGGAAGGCAAATACGAGCATTTAACTTCTTACCCAATAACTGAACAGAGACTTTACAAATAAACCCACAACTTCATACATCTTATTTATGATCCTCTACCGAATGTGTATGTTAAGCATATGAATGAAAGCCCACCAGCTGGCCCAAGACTGGCAAACCTAATTGAAAACGTCCTTTGGAAGCTCTTATCGTAGAGCAAAGTATGATCATTCAGACCCACTTAGCTCGATGAGGCCAAGTCACTTCTACATTAGTTCATGACACGATATTGGAAGAGACATTCTTGTGTATTCTTCAAGACCTGTGATGTAGAATTAGCCATTGTAAAAGTTACTCTCTCTTAATTTAATTAAAATGTTTTAAGAAACCATTTGAAACCTGGGTTATTCATCCAGTGGACCTTAATGGCTCTCCTAAATTGCTGTATAATTGCCAAGACGGATGCTAATGGCTTAACATTTGTTGAGTCCTTCTCTGCTTAGACACACGAAAAAGACGCTACTAAGTTTGCTAAAATTCAGCAGAGTGATTGCTATCAAAGAGCAGTTTAGTACCTGGAATCAGAGGGGAGGAGGGATCTCAGTCTTTAGAGAGCAAGCCTGCTTGTCAGAGAAAAAACCTTTCCCACATTGACAGTTGTTGGAGAGAGAGAGAAAGGACTCTAAGAACCCAGCAGTCAAACTAAGGGGGAAGAAACACATTTACAGCATTAATAAATCTCTGTAATTTATAGGACTGGGATTAATTTTCTCTGGCATACAAGTGACAGTTTTGTTCCCCTTTCTGTGCCCATAGAAGAATGCAGGCAGTAATTAGATTTTCACTGCTTCTGAAAGTCAGAGAGACAGGGCAAATTTAATTTTTTATGATCAGCAGGCACTGGAGGCTGCTGGGATGTGTTGGGTTGGTAGAAAGCCTGTTTAGCTGAGGCTCTGCATTTCACTGTCCCAGGGTGGAGGAGCAGTATAAGGTGTGACCAGACCTACGCTTTGTGAACCTGCTCTTCTGCACTGGAACTTTAGCACTTGTTGCATCTGCAGAAGTGAAGACTTGATAAACTTAATATATACTTGGGTATCTGTGGCAGGAAAGAGAGACGCAATGTAAAAAGCCCCCTGAGCTGTCTAGATTTCTGCTGACCTGTCCATCAAACCTTTTACCTCTTATAACACAGGTTTTGCTCAATATAAACACCTACAAACAAATAACTGCTGACAAAATAGAACAAACACCAAACTGGATGAATGATGAGGTTGGGATAGTAGGGAAATTGGGCTATACATGGTGAAAATTAACTGCGTCATCAAACTATAGAATCCACACTATGTGACATGCGGTGATTTCTAAAATGCCCAGGATGGAGTCTCTGTTTTAAGAGCTCCAGAGCTCCCATGTCCATTTCTTGTATTATGCCTTTCCTGGAGAAAGATCTTTCATAGCAGCTCCTTGGAGCAAATGCCTGGAAGGTATTCTGTATTGTGCCACTCAAACATCAGAGTTTGATTAGAAGATTTAAAGCAGTGTTCAATAATCCTGCTCCCATCTGCTGCTACATGTCACTACTCTGCACTATTGCAGTCCAAACCCTGCCAGCCCGAGCCCTGGAATCAGTAATCAAACTTGGATCCCTGGTATGTGCTGCAACCAGTAGACCAGGCTTAATTAGATCATTTTTCATTTTTGTTTTCAAAAGACCCAAAGGCAGTAGTGCACATTACCAGCTAATGATCTGCAAATTTGTTGTTTAAAAAATGAAGGTGTTTTCAAATTCTGCGAGTGTGAAAAGTGTGAAAAGTCAAAAATTATATAAATGGCCCTGCCCCCCCCTCCGAGTCTGGATACATTCTCGTTTCTGTTTAACCCTTTCAGATCTGCAGTCAGAATTGCTTACCTGATTTCCATTAAGTATTGAAGTACTTGAGCAGGCACCAAAAGCAAGAGAGGCAAAAGCACCTGCAACCAGTGAGCATCGGGGCTTTGCCTTTTTATAGCAGTGGTGGATTTGCCCATTTGCTGCCTTGCAGGTACCCAATATCCAGTGTAGATGTAAGATTTAAATTGAATTTGCCCAGCAGTTGAATACACTGTACCCTCCCCAGCCTAGAAATGAGACTCAATTTAAAAAAATATTTGAGGTATCTTATCAGTCTGAATTTTAGGATGGTGATGATTTAAGTTGATTCAGTTTGGCTGTAGCAAAAAACAGTGACTCCTTAGGCACCCTTATTACATGCTAAAATCCTTAGCATGACTTAAAATACAGCACCACAAAGCATTAGTCAGCCTGTGGCACTCAGGGATCGGGGCTGGACTTCTAGGTAGTTAGTGCTGTATAAAATAGCTGTGAAGGATGGCTCACAAATGAATTCTCATCCTCCACCAGTCTGTCATACACACACCTTACCTGGTGCATCAATCTGTCAATCTTAGATGCTTATTTAGTCCCTAGTGCTATTTAAGCATCTCGCAATTTTTAATGTATTCAGTCTCACAGCATCCCTCTGCAATAGAGGAATGCTATTATGCCATTTTTAGAAAGGAGGAATACAGATGCTGTGTCTGAGGAGTGCAGACTCCGTGTCCATCATAAAGCAGGGAACTGAGAATAGGTGCCTCGGAAGCGGGGTCTGCGCTGTAATCCCTGGATGTTTCTACTCTCCCCTTCTCTATCCCAGTCTCTCCTGTGGAAAAAGGAGACAGATTAGGAACAGATGTTGCTGTTTGTTCCCAGGCTGTAACTGTGATGATCCTGATCATTTAGGCTTGATAGGGGCTATTGGGCTTCATTGACTGAAGGAAGTTCTTGGGCCAGAGCATGTTTTAAATCAAACCAAACAGAAATCCACTCAATTTTTAAATTGCCAATGAAGCAGAATGCATCTGCAAATCCCTTCTTATGCTTAACAGACTGTAGCATCGTTGACGCAAAAGAGCACGTTTCAGAATTGAGGATCTTCTCCAAAAAACCACCCCGATCACTCCATTAGTATTAAAATAGACAACGTTGCTAAGTTTAGCATTTTTCAACTGTCATGACAAGAAGTAGGGAGAGAAACAATCTTTCCGTCTGGCACTAGTTGTACATTTTTTCGGACTTGAGAGATCAGTAAACAGCAGAACACATTTGTCTATCTCGCAAAGCAACCACATGCTCCAGTCTTAATTAGAGCCTCTAATGAGTTCCAGCCCGGCTGGAGTAGCACAGATCTTACCACACTGGGTGAACTTGTTGACTGATGCACACAGACATATTCATGATTCCTCTCCATCCTGTCACCCACGTTAGTTCTGTGATTCCAGCTCCCAAGTGCAGATTGCAGTGTCACTTGCATATCAAATTTTGCTGATCATATTTCCCCTTTTACACGGAGAACATCAGATTATCTTGAATTTTTTGCAGGGGTGATTATTAATACTTGATAACATGCATACTGAAAATTCTGACAGACCTTTGATTTAAGCACCTCTTGAGGGCTCCATTATACTTTTAGCACTGCCAAGCATTGCTTGAACAGGGATGGGTCCGTCAGCTCTTGGATTTCTAACCGTCATCTCTCAATAATTGAAAACTACTACCTACCTGGCTATGGAGGTCCTACTCTATAGAGAATCTGCTCCAGATGCTTACATGTAAAAGCATGGACCCTTTTTAATGTTACAATATATATTCCTAGAGTTTTCCATCAGGACCTCAAAGGACTTTCAGGTGAAGGTAGTTACACTTTTAAGAGTGCACAATATGATCCAATGATTTAACAGATACAAAACAAAATACCCAAACAGGGAAAGAAGAATTATATTTGTCTGCAACTTGATGGGCATATTATAAAATATGAAACATGTCTAGAACTGAGCTGCCACTCTGAACAGAAGCTCAATAAGTGTTGTGATAGGCTTAGGACATGTAGGTTTTATATCACTCATTAAAAACATGGCATGAATGAGCGTTTACATCTTAGCACTGAGAAGTGCCCTAGCTTATTAAGACACGACAGTTCATCTAGGAGGCAGCTGTGAGATTTGAACTGAAAGCTCAAATACTGTTAAAAGGCTTTTTACGTTATTAAAAGTTGCACTGATTAGTAGTGTGCTTTACTTAATATTTTAGGAGAAAAGCTCATGGAGGAGCTACACATATGTGCATATAACATCCTATGTAAGGAACACACAGGTTTTACAATAACCAATTTAAAAGTTTTCCACTGTTGTGCTGTCTCATGTTCAAGTAACAAGATTTACTTAATGCTCTACATCAAAATGTCACAATTTTTCATAGCATTTAGAAAAAACGCTGCTTGGGACATCTGTGCTAAACTAATTATACTTTTGTGCTAAGTTGTCTCCAGGTAGGCTTTCTTCCTTTCCTATTTTGGTTGTTCCCTGCAAATTATACTTGTTAGGCCACGTGGCCAATTCACATCAGCTCCAAAAGACTGAAGCTATAATTATGTTTTGCTATATGTGACAATTGTGACTGGTATTCACAGTCAGACCTGGCTCCCCGTTGCGTGTTGTAACAAACAGAATAAAAGACAGCCTGATTCCTAAATTGCCTGTAATGTAATTAAGATCAGACATAAAAACTGGATGTAAGAAACCTTAGAGAGGTACAGGAGAGAGGGGATGATGGAAATCATAATAAGAAAGTTCATGTATATGACATATAAATACTATCATTCCCTGCTATAAAGTAAGACCTACTTAGATGTTTTATGAACTAGCAATTTAAAGCTAAACAAATCACAGCACTCAAAACTTATCTTCTGTGTGAACAAAAACAGAACGGAGTTGAATTTGAGAAGGATTTTGCACAGCGCTATCCCTGCATATGTCTTGGCAAATATTCACGTGTCTGCCTTTTAATTAAAGCAAGACTGAATAAAATGCAACAAGTATTGTTGACAGGAGGACAGTTGGACTAGATGATCTTGCAGGTCCTTTCCAAACTTGCGTTTCTATGATTTTATAAGTACAGTCTGCAATTGAATTAAATTAAATCACTGTGTAAATCTTGGTAAACATCCTGTCTTTGCACCCCAATTCTTTTAGGTCTGTTCAGAGTGAGTTACTTCCACGAATAACTGTTAATCTGTGTCCATGAGTAAATATTAATCTCTGGGATATGACATAACTACAGTTTACTGCGACCACTCCAACGCAGGAGCAGAAAGGACTGATGGCAGCTTGTAGGAAAAAAAGAAACATGTGTCAAATCATTTATGGTCAGGATTTGAAAAGAGTCTGAGTGCCAAAGTCTTAATTATTTTCTGTGTTGATTTGGATGCTTAATTCCAATAAGCACTTTCAAAAGCCACTTTTTTTACCAATGCAGAGTTTCTCTTCACCAAGTATTATCTTAATACTTCCTCTGTTTTAATTTTAAGGATGACAGTTTTCATGGGGGAACACTTACTCTCGGGTAGGAATCAATTCTTGATTATAGTCTGATTTTCTTTTTGCTCCCTTCCTTTGATCTTGTTATTGAATAACATCCACTAGTTAATAATCTCTGTACTTAAGCAGCGCTCTCCCAGCTGCATATCTGCAGCTTTCAAATATTCCTAGCTATCAACTGCAATCGATATGAAACCACTGGCTGTAAGACCAAAACGCAGTCATCTCTCTTCTTCACGTGAAGAGCCCCGTGGCTTCTACATAAATCAGAGCCCAAAGTCCCACCAGCCTCAGCTGAACACTGCCTGACCTCACAGACGTCTCCAGTGCTAAATTACTGCCTGAAAAACACACAGAACCACAATTTTTCTTATGTAGAAGGGACTTCTAAGACTGATGACTTTGGCAAAGCAGAGTGAGGAAAATTCATACTGCACGTCATCTGCTTTGACATAACACATAGGCAGACCTGAAAATTAGTCTTTCTTCATCTGTCTGTAATCTTTAGAAGAGTATTAGTAGTATGAAATAAGAAAAGTATGGTATTGACAGAATTTACTCAGAGAATCACATCTGTGTTTGTCAGATTTTAATCATGAATGTGTGCTTCCCTTCTCAGAGAAGGGACACCTGTTCTTTCAGGGAGTTAGAAGGGACCTTAAAGATCATCCAGTTCCAAACCCCCTGCCCTGGGCAGGGACACCTCCCACCAGACCAAATTGCTCAAAGCCCCATCCAGCCTGGCCTTGAACCCCTCCAGGGATGGGGCAGCCACAGCTTCTTTGGACAACCTGGGCCAGGCTCTCACCACCCTCACAGCAAAGAATTTCTTCCTGGTATCTGATTTAAATCTCCCCTTTTTCAGTTTAAAACCATTACCCCTCGCCCTATCGCTGCACTCCCTGACAAAGAGTCCCTCCCCAGCTTTCCTGTAGCTCCCTTCAGACACTGGAAGGCTGCTCTAAGGTCTCCTGGAACCTTCTCTTCTCCAGGCTGAACAACCCCAACTCTCTCAGCCTGTTGTCATAGGAGAGGTGCTCCAGCCTTCTGAAGCCCTCCTAAACATCCCAATATTATTTTCCAGATAAACAGGCCAGTGCTACCAACATTTCATTACTGATCACAGTTGGTGTTCTGTAATTCTATGTAATTTTAATTAAAGAAGAATTCTGAGACAGTCTCCCCCTGTGCTACCACCAAGCATACAATTAGCTGTGTACAATTTCTGCTGGGAACAGTCACACAGTGACTTCAGATTAATAATTTATTGTTGCTTCCATATTTGTACCCCCCCCCAAAAAAAAAAAAAACCCAAAACAAAAAAAGCATAGACTATGAACAAATGATCTGTTGAAAAGAGTACATGAATTTGAAAAGTCTCCATCCTCAGAGTAGTTTTAAACCTCTGGAGCTCATAATTCTATCCTATGGACAATGAAGATAAATAATCTTTTTAGCTTTACACTCTGAAAATTGTGTGTTGGAAAGCCCTCAGTCTATGCCTGAGCGAGGAAAGCAATACAAGCAATTTCATGCACAACCTTTCATCATCCTTTTGGTCTTGAACAAATGATTGTTCTAGTACTTCCAATATTGAAGATCCAATTTCTAATCTTGACTCTTCTGGCATGTTCTTCAAATTAGAATCAGTATCAAAATAATAATAGCATCTGGTTTTCTATAAACAGACCTGTCTGTGGTGATCTTTCTCAGCAAATTCAAAAAGGAGGACTTTCAGTGTAACTGCCCTCACCTGGTTGTCTTTACAACGCTTCAGAAATGATTTAAACAATTCTCTAGAGCTTACTCAAAAGCTTCTTTCAACTAAGATTCCTCCGAATCAGAGGAGCAAGCGATACATCCGAGGTGTCTTCACACGCTGAAGTGAGTAATTGGAGAAGTCACTTGAATACTGTCATAATGACAAAAATTGTCTTCAAATCAGAAAACGAGGCACAGTTACTCTCTGGGAAGTTTTCATATGCATTCACTCTATTGTCTTTCTTGATTTTTAAGGACTATTAGAATGGAATATTATGACATGGGTAGCGGAAAAGACTCAGGCACGTAGTAAATGAGATCAAAATAGAAATTAATCCAGATGTAAAAGTTTAAATTTACACCTTAGCTGATTTCTTTCCAGTCCAACAGAAAGTATCTTTTTTAAAGACATATTTCCCAGCATTAGCTGTTGCATTGAATTGGTACTTAAGAAGAACTTTTCACACGAAGAGCAGTGATCTTCAGAGATTCGAATTTTTATTCTGAGTAGATGTTTCAATTTGTAAATAGGACTATTTGGAGGAGAGGGAGGAGTACCTGAATCAATGTCTTCATTAAAAAGGACTCAAAACAATATGTCAACAGCTAATGTTGTCTGAGAGAGTGCCAGAGCGTCTGAGATTTAAAATTGTTACTTACATTCAGTGTTACTTCTGAGAGCCCTACAACTTGTTTGAATGCAGAGTGGGGATTTATTAAACGTTGTTCCAGACAGCCATTTTCTCAAATATAGCATATGGTCTTATTCACAATGTAATAAAATAAGACATACTCACACTCCTTAAACTTCAGGCTTCCCAGTTTACAAATAATACCTAAGTATTAGCTAAGTGTTAAACTGCTTTGGGGTACTTTTTGAAAACTTGGACTTCAGATTTATTAGAAGACAGCTGTTTATACGTCCTTTTAACAAATTATTGATCTTAGCGTACTGGAAGCAATCAACAATTCCTGGATGAGCAGAATCCTCATTTATCTTAATATGGTGAATTGCTTTTAGCTGAGTGACCGGCCAGATGGGCTGAGCTTTCAGAAGTGTTTTAGGCTTTGCCTAAATAACTTCGCCCTGATGTTAGTAGACGTTTCATGTCAAATTCGGCAGAAATGGAATCAGAGCACTGTCCCCACTGCATTTGAGCAAACATGTTACCATTTTCAATACCTTTCTACTTGTCTGAGGCCAACAAGTGTTTCAAAAATATGAACTGTAGTTACAAGCAAGCCACCAAGAAACACTTATGCCCACCTGCCCTTTTCCTTACGTAAAGGATGTTGCTTGAGAAACACTTCAAGAAAAATAACCTCACTAAAAAAAAATTAAGATATTGCATGTATCTTTTTTGGTACTTTCTTGAGATAAAATGTGTCTTAATGTTTTTTCCAGACATTCGGGACAGTGGGGGACCCAAGCCTGTGATGGTGTATATTCACGGAGGGTCCTACATGGAAGGCACTGGAAATTTATATGATGGCAGTGTTCTAGCAAGTTATGGGAATGTGATAGTCATCACAGTCAACTATCGCCTTGGGGTACTGGGTAAGAAGCTTTCAGCTTTCCATTAATCCCTGCTATCTGCAATGCAATTCATGTTATACGTGAGAATGTAATTAAAAAGGAGAACACAGAAAAAAACCCAAACAGACAAGAAACCCAACAAGTAAGAGAATTGCGACAACTTTTTTGTTTCCTTTGTCAAATATATGTTTTGTTTTCTGGGGATAACTGTGGTATTGCAAGTTTTATCTGGAAGAACCTGCTGTCTTTCTTTTAGTGGTATAAAGCCCATGTTCCCATTCCTGAGCTGTTCAGACAGAATTCCTTTTTTTTTTTTTTCCCCTTGTGATTAACAATAATGCTTTACTTTGTGGACAGGTAAATTAGATATTTAAAAAAAAATAATGTTATGTCATCTGTTACAGGGGTTTTTACAGGGTTTTGTTTTGGAAGAAAGGGATTAAGTTCTGATTACCATGATTTTTTTTTTTTATGCTTTGAAAATGCTAAGGCGGTTATGAATACATTGTTAATTAAGAGCTGTATTTTTACCTATTTGTTTTATGCCTTGTTGTGGTTTTGAAAAGTGTTACAGATATAATTCAAATGCATCCAGTGTTTCTGTTCTAGGCCAAGCCAGAGAGTGAACGGAGCTACTCTTCATTGTTTCAAATAGAGCGAATAGGCTGATGGTGTTGGTAGACTTGTGTGGTATCTCTACAGTAGCTCGTATTTCTGAGAAGATTAGACTTTGCTGTTTGTTCAGTGTGGTCACGCGATACAGGATTGCTGATTTTGTTTCTTCTGCGTATCTTACCAAACTGTTGTGTGATAAGATTCCTGAAAGCAGGAGTTCAATTCTTGGATATTATGGAGGTTAGTACAGTAACTTCAGCGTATCCATAGGTATAAGGGTATTCCCTGTGACATCTGAAGTGGTGCGATAAGCCGGGTGTCATTCCCAGCCTTGCGTTGGTTCTGAAGATGTGTCAGCATTCTATTTCAATTTGTGGGCATTAGTAATGCCTGCTGCTCTGGTTTGCTGATGTGTGGTCATTTTATTTCATCATTGCTCTGTTTCTTTGGGCTTTGAACCCCGCCAGCGCGATCTCCGCACTCCTTAGTTCTGGTTTGCCCATCTCAGGTAATTTTCTTGCAACAGTTTTGTTTTGGTTAAGAATTTGACGTGCGAAAGCACTTTAATTTTGGGAGGAGGGAATGGATTTTGACTTAAGATTTTGAAACTTTGTGTACTACGTTGTGTTTTACAAGGGACTGCATCATTTCGAGCAGGGTCGTTACGACGTTTTGCCGGATTTATCTCTCTAGTATCCAGTTGGATTTCATTTGTGATGTACTTGTTTAAGGAAATCCTGATATTGTGTATTTTTTCTCTCTCCTCTTGTGTTCCAATTTATAAAGTGTCTTCAAGTCCTTAGGCACGTATTAGTGCAGCAGTTAATAACCTGTAATCTCTGCCTCTAATCAACATTTTGGTTTTTCACTAGTGCTCTCGTCTTTGAAGTTTCAAACAACATTTATCTATATTATATGTCAGTAGGGTATTCTGTGTAGTAATACAGCATCCATTATCTGAAAGCACTGTTTATTTTTGTAAATTATTTAGTCTAATTCCTAAAACACTTGTAGTCACGGTGTTTGAAAGTGCTAGCTGCTTGAAAGATGAAAATTAATTCACCTTACTTGATGGTAATGGCTTTTCCACTCGTAATTTAACACTGATCCCTGAGGTAACCCACTGCTAACATCTCACTGAGCTGAGGAGGATTTCATTTGTGTTCCTGCTTTTGTGGTTCTTTGGATGTTGGAGTCTTTACAGATCCTCGAGTGCCAGGGAGCTAATTTTCTTTTAAGTGACTCCTAGTACAATAACATCTCTAAAACTTGCAGTAGAATCCGGTGATTAGTATGAATACTTGAAATTACTTTCAAACTAATTAAAAATAACCATTTTCTTAGTAAAATAAATGCACCTGTTAACTATCTGTAGCAGTTGTTCATATATTTTTATACCTGGTACAATACTTACTTGTCACTTATGAAATAACAATGACATATCACTAAATAGAAACACCCTAGTAATCGAAAAAGAAAATTGGCCTAGTTTGCACTTTTTCTGCCTTTCTTTATGGTTCCCTGGTGTTAAGATAGCCTCAGAGTAGAACTTTTGCATAATCGTAGAAGGTATCTGTTTTCACTTTCGCTGTTTTGAGGCTCTTGTTCATGGCTATAGAGCAGAATGTTACCCTTTGCAGTCACATTAAATAAGGGATGGTTTGAAAAACACACAGCTGATGAATTCTCAGCTTCCTTTATCTGATCACATCCCAAAAGGTGAGAGGTTCAGCTTCACGGTCCGTTGCCTGTGGGACACCTACATCTCACTTCGCTGCTGTGTAAAATGCCTGGCTGGACAGGGAGAAGAAATACAGAGAGAGTTTTGGGTTTTTTTTTTTAACATGAAATGTAGTGATGAAATAAGGTCTGTGTTCTCACTTTCCTATGACCTTTGTTGGTCAGGGTTTCCTGTATCAGTCTTTGTGGAGGTATATCTTAATACAGGCCATCTGTGTAAGTCCTAGGAGTTCTGCTGTTGTTTCACCAAGGTTCGTGCTGTGACATTTCTTAGCGAGAAAGCTGGTTAAATAAATGTTTAGAGCTGCAACAGCAGCATTTTCTTCCAGACCAATCGTGATGGGAAGGGAGGGTATGCTGTGATATTAGATTCCTTACAGTACTATTATTAAGTCCACAGTTAACAGCTTTTAGTACAATTCAGATTCTTTTCCTGTTTATTCTTAATTGAGACAACCTTTGTCCTGTAGACTAATTTGCTTAAGGACCTGCATTTTATGGAGATGCATAATTTGCTTCTAAATAAAACGTTAGAAATCACTTAAAAGTTAAATCCAATTGATAAAGAGAAAACAATGATAAAAATTAAAGTATGGAGCAAGTGCATTTAAAAACCAAACAAAACCCCAGTGAGTTCCCTGGCCTAATTTTGTCTTTGAAACAAGTCTAAGAATGAAAGTCCGTTAGAATTCTCCCTTAGATAACGATAAATTGGAAGAGAGAACTGTTTGCCATGGAAAATAAGGGACTACTGAATAAGAAGCCGTTGGAAACAGGCTATTTATATCTTCTTTAGCTTCTCTTTAAATGCAGGTCTTGTCCAGTGAGGAATACTGCATATGTAGTCTAATGCTATTGAAGGACAGCAGATGTATATTTATGGCTTGCTTTTAGGAAAGGGCAAATATGAAGACAAATTTGGATTTTGAACTCAACTAATTTGAGACTTGAAATGTTTATTTAAAATATGTCTGAGTGGTAAAAAGCAGGAGCTTTTTATTTAAATTTCATAGAAGAAACGTAAAAGGATTATATAAGGAATCATTTAACATCCAGGAAAAAATCATAATAGACAGATTTAATACTGCCAGTGCTGTTTTCTGTGTTTTTCTTATGAAAGATTTATTTAGAAAAGGAAAATGCTTTGGGTCAGCAATGGCTGCTACCCCTTTTGCTCTCAAGAGTGGGAAGAGGAGAAAGCTGGTTCATGCTAACTGCATACTCATTTCTCCATTTTCTTCATTTATGCTTCTTGCTCTCGATTATCTTTTAACCACAGGACTTTAATAGTACTGGAAGAAAACATTTTTTAATGCAGTTCACAAACTGAAGTGGGGGATGGAAGAACGATTCACAGGAATCTCAAGGTTAAGCACTGCTTTAAATTTCCCACTTTTTCCTGTCTAAGAGACAGTGGGTTTCCCTATAGTAACAGTAAATTGCCATCCCAAAGGTCTGGGTTAAAAGGTGGTAATGAAGACAAAGGAAAAGTTATTTATGTTTTGTATTTTCGATTTGGCATTCTAAATGTCTGCGTTGAGAAGGCAAACATTCTGTAAAACCTTAATTTTTGCCAAACTAGAAGGTTTATGCTTTCTTTAACTGTAGGCAATTTTCCCTTTTGAGGAGAATATAGGCACCATTGCTGTCATTTGGTCTTTTATTTGTATTTTAGTCACCCTTTAGCTGGAGGGTATTGACTGGGAATACTGAGTAGAAAACACCTGTCTTAGCTATTCCACCACTTTTATTTTTTAATTTTTTTTTTTGCCAATTTGTATTTTTAATGCTGTAAGTCAAGTCACTGCAGCACAATGTTTGAAAGACCCTATACCCTATATCTTTATTCTTACTGGTACATTATTTCCCAAATAATTGCACTGAAATCAACGGGGCTCCTAAGTCCAGTGCTTCCCCCCGTGACAGAGCTTTGTTGCCCATAATTTAAAGTGATGCAATGAGGGAAAAGGGTGCTTGGAAATTGCTACTTCTGCACAGAGCTGCTTCTCAGAAAAGCGGTTTTTAGGCCTGTTGTGTTTTCCAGCCAGTTTTGCAGTAGTGTGGTGTATCAGCTGGCTTCATTGGTCTGCACCTTTCATCTAAAATAAGGCTCCGAATAGTGAAAGAAAACAGAACAAAGCAAAAATACCATCACCAAAGCCCTTTCCTGCTTTTGGTAAAGCTCTGTGGATGATGTAGTAGTAGAGGATGAATCTTATTATGCCTTAACGTCTTTTGTTGCTGTGTGTCACAATACGTTAGGAAAATACATTAGATTTGTACGTGTGTTGGTTCTGTGCAGAATCAGACCGACCAGCAATATCATGTTGGCTAAAGGGGTACCTGAAATGCAAGGGTACAGCCCTGCAGTACCTTGGACGCTCTGTGCCAGGCTCAGCATTTCTACCAATATCCATCTTTCTCTTCAGCAAGACACTGCACATTCCCAACAGGCAGAAAAAATGCACAGCTTTCCCTTTAGGAGTAAGTTTATGCACGCGAGTTTGTTCCCGTTGCTCTAGTAATTCCCGGATGTAGTTTAGTGAACCTTTTCATGGGATGAAGAATTATTGAGTTGACCATTTTCAAGATCGAACACAGAGATGAGAATATATTATAATGAAAACTAAGTCAGAACAACTTGGAAGTACCTGCCTTTTTCAGGAATCTAACTCCATTGTGATTGACTAGAAGGTACTGTCTTGTTTTGGTTTTCATATTTTTCTCTTTCTAAAAAGAACAACATACTTTTTTTTTCTTTTTCTTTTTTTTTTTCCTCCAGTGCTTTAAAATTAACACTGAAAAAAACAGATCCTTATTTTGCTAATTATTTACTTTGTATTGTTTCCATCACATAGTTTGAGATGGTTTTGCTAATTTTCTCTTCACTTTGTTTTGACATCGTGGTAATACTACTGAAATTAGTAAACAGAGGGTATCTTTCAAATATGTTTCAAAATCAGACATAAGATTTGGATCTAACCTTTTCAAAAATTGCTTTGTGTGAGATTAGGAAGTTGACTAAAGCTGTGATTTTTTTTTTTTTAAAGATAACATGATGAATTAGTGTCCTGTGTCATTTAAATATTTTTGCGTATATAACCTATCGTGTTCCTGTTTTGCAACCCAGAGAGTTGTCTTTCCTCCTGAAAATAAATCTCTTCACTTTAGTAAAAGTAAGCATCACTTACACATGCCGTGGTGACTATTCAGTGAAAGTACCAGTGGAGTAAGAAAGTTTATGTTAGTTAGATAGCAAAGGCGATAAAAAATGTAGCAAGATCCTTTTTCCTACATTGCTTAGACTGTGGGGTTTTCTTTTATAGTTCACAATTTAATATCCAGTAAAAATGGGAAAATGTTTGATCATTAGCATCCGTGACAAGCACATCCATTATCGTTTTATGAAACCTTAAAGGTACTGTCAGGAGACGGTATTTTATTCCAGCTTTGCTGTACCACCAAAGGGTCTCTGATGAGCCTCTTCCCTATTATCCATTTCCTAGCATGTTTGAGTAAAAATGATAGATGAACAAAAGATTATATATTATTGCCTAATTAAAAGCACATTACATTGAAAGTAAAGATGGGAAATTAATAGCAAAACACATAAAAATGTGCAGTCAAAAATAATTCATTTACGTTTTCTGAATTGGAAGAACGTGCTGAAACTGCTAATTCATTAACACTTTTGGGCACCCTTGGCAGCCTCCTTTAGATATATAAAATATATAAAATATATTTGGTTGCTTGTATATGAAATTTTAACATTTTGGGGTTAAGCAGTAGGGAAAGTGTCCCCTTATCGGATCCCACCTTAGCCTTGGGCATCGCTGTTTCTTGGTATGAAGCACTCCAAATGAATTTGATGCTAAATGAAGAGAAAAGGGTAAGATAGAGAGCATGCTGCAGTTATCTATTCCCTCTGATGACATATTTCACAGGGTTTTGTTGCTGCCTACTTGGAATTAGACAATTCTTACTTAATATGATAGGTAACCTCAGGTCAGCCCAGTCTGCGGGAGGCCCAAGCGCGGCTCATCTAGATTTACAGTGTCCTAATTTCATAAGGTCCATTAATAGAATTAGCATTCAAATCTCAAACCTGCTGTAATTAATGACATTTTAGTGGCTTTTTTTTTTTTTTTTTCATGAGCTAGCACCAGCCAAAGGGAGTCATGTATGCAGTGAAGCAGAGAAAGGCAGATTGCCACACTTGAATCTGTACCATCAAAATGACAAACTGGACTTGCGGTAAACAATAGGTTATTGACTAGAGATGTTTAAAGGGTCAACTGCAGTGCACAGCAGGCAAGATATTTATGAAATGGGAACCCTGAATATATAGCACACTTTGAAAATGAACCATTTCTTTTCTATTTGTGCTTTTTCTAGCACAGCAAATTGACATTATCCATCTGCTTGGGTAGATGGATACACGCCTGCTTCTCAATTTTTTTTTTTAGGGCACAAAGACATCATTTTCTTTGCCATTGAATAGGTTTCTGTCTTGGTACAGGTACATTTTAAACAACACGCTTATTCTAACATTTGTCACTAGACTTCTTTTTTGGTAAACAGAAAGATAACAAATAACAAACTTTAAACCCATTCATTTTGGCATAAGAGCAGTTTGTGTCATTTCTGTCAAGAGAAATGACTTTTTGGTAAGATAAATTTACTTGATCAATATTTAATCATATAATAAAAGTATTCCCATTTTTCCAAACAGCACATTTATCTTAGAGAGCATAATAAACTTCAACTTGATAATATTTGCAAAACAGGAAAGAAAAAGTGTTCACTGAAGACAAATTATAGGCAACTTACTACCTTAGAAAAAGATATCAAAATCTTTGACCATGTTAACTTACATGAAGTTCCTTAATATTTTTATGATGTAGCCATGTGTAGGAACCTTTACTTTCCTCTCAGTAATATCTGACCAAATTATTTTTACACCATCACTGATCCCTGTTCTAATCTACAAAATTACAGATGTTTCAGGTACACAAAATGCCTTGTTATACGCTGCAGACTGTCCTAAGCTTTTGGTTGTCTGGTGATGGAGGACGTATCAGAAAGCCACATTTAGCCTCATCCTTAGAAGCAAACAGAATTTAGGCTGCTCTGCATTTGCCAGGATGCCAAACTTCCCAGGAAAGGATCTGTCTTGTCTTCAAACCAAGAATTGGGGATAAATTGGGATTTTTATGCAATCTGTATCTCACTGCAGGGCGTTCCAACACTGAAATAACCCTCTGAGTTTCCAACATTCTGATTTTTAACCAAGGCAGGAAGACATTAAGAGGTACATTATATAGCTCAGCATCTCGGTTACATCTGTGCCTGGTCTTGGTGGGCCGGGCACTCTTCACTCCCCACTTTTACAGAGATATAATTCATTCCTGGGGAAAAAAAAAAAAAAAGGCAAATAAAGATTCTTTTGACACTTCTGACAGAAATAGCAGGACAAGTAGACAGCATACTTCTGAATTCCCGATTCACTGCATTTAATTGCATGTATTAAAATAGTCCCAAGTTTTCTGAAGCTTAAATGAAGCGCTTCTGTATACTGTGGGGCTTTGGAAGCAATAGATAACTTGACAGGGATTTCCATTGCAAATGTTGCTCTCGTTTTTCCACACATTTGAAATGCATAAAATTGCTCAAGTTTTATGGGTTTTTTTTCCTGTGCAAATTAGTTTACATATATAGGTACTAGCTCAAATACTGTTCTGATACGTCTTTGATGCAACACTTCTTGATGTTTCTTTTTAATCAATTGAGCCAGATTTGTGTTGATGGTTGTAGCAGCGCTTCTTTAATTGTTCAAAAGAGCAGTGCAAACAACAGATCGAGGACCAAAACTCTCTTGGCAGCAGCGCTAGCAAGAGAGGGACCTCAATTTTTTCTTCTATTTAAGGAGTTATCCATGTGTGAATGCCTGCCTAAGCCAACAGAGAAAATTCCATAAAATGTAGCAATTTGTGTTACTTTATAACGGAAATTATATAGAAGACTGCATTGTTCGATGTACTGATTTCCTATATCCCATGATTTACTGGCAAATAAATATTATTTTGGTGAAAACTGAAATCAAATACATTATTACATTAAAAACTGCTAGTTGAAGGCCTACAAAAAGCCAAAGGAAATGATGTATATTGGTTAACATCCCTTATTAGGCAGAGTAGGAAAATTGCCTTCAAGCAAATATAAATTATAGATACCAATGTATTTGTAGAAGTATTTTCAGTATCTCTTGTGTTCTATAAGTTGCAAGTTAAATATATTTTTCAAAAAGGAAAGATTGCTTATGTATCTTAATTGAGCATTTGAAATATCATCTCCATGTTTCCGGGGGATTATTGTTGCTTAAAGTAAGAAGCAAGACAGAAATAAAACTTACTGAGGTTTTTCATTGTTTGGCAGCAACTTTTCACTCTGTGTATGTCAAGATTCTAATGCAACAGAATCAAAAGGAGATGAGCAGACCTCTGAGAGATTCAATACACGTTCAGGAATCCTACTGATTTTAAAAATTATTTTGCTGTATCTCCCTGGCAGCTCTTGAACATTTGATTTTATGAAATCGCTGACATCTGTCATAATTTGTTCATCTGCTCAAGACTTTTCACCAGGATTTTAGTTGAGGGATCTTACTTTGCCATAGGTATGCTGAAAAAAATATTTACCTTTCTTTTTAAGGTTTTTTAATTGATAATGAAGTGTTCATTACAGGTTTACAAAATATAAAGAGAAAAGAGGTGTAGGGCCATATAGCTCCATATCTGTTCAAATAGAAAAGGCAAACCTATCACTAAGCTCTTTTCCTCTACTTAGGTTCTCTAATATCTCATCATCAGTTTGGTAAGCACTTACTTGTATCATCTCACTGATTTCAATGAGAAATGTCTGGGAAAAGTGATTTCTACTGAAAAAAAACCCAAAAAAACAGAAATGTTTTTTTCCATCTCTACTAGTTGGTATCATTTATTGGACATCAGTTATTTGCTTCTATGACCGAAATTTTCCTTTCAACTTCAGTGAAATGAAACAGCTGGACTGCAAATGGGTTTGCACTTCATCTGTAAGGCTTTATTAAGGCGGTGAGATGCGATAGGGTGTGCTTTGCAGAGCCATTAGTGCATGCCCCCTGTGTGTTGTGCGGCACGAGGCCAGAGGCCGTGTGCTTTCAGCTACTCATGAACCATATTAATGACCCTGTAAAATACACTCCTGAGCATCCTAATGCTATTATAATTACTCACTTTTATTATTACATGCCTCTTGAAAAAAAAATAATAAATTCTCTAAATATTTTCCTTTTGCTTTTTAATATAGTCCTTAACTAGGAAGGCTAATCTGTGGTAGACTGAAAGTGAAATGTTCACAATAAAAGGAGTATTAACTTTCTTTTCACTGTTTCTTTCTGGTAATTTTAAATTTTCTCTCTTAACGCTTCATGGGCCTGCACATCCCACGTGTTCAAAGTTTACAAAGCCTTTCATTGTTAAGTTTCTTCTGTTGTTATAATTAGTAGCTGTGTGGATGCACACGGCTTGGATTTTGTTTATCAATAGGTTCTGGAATGTACATTAAAAACATAACTTAAAATAACTAGAAATAGAAATGTATATAAAAATATATTTTTTTTTCTAGTAGTTAAGAATTCACTTGGCGCTTACCTTGCGCATACAGATCTGTTCTAATTTGGGTTTCCTTCAGCTGAAGCTGTGCTCTAAAAATGTTATTGATAAATAACAAGATACAACCTGCATTTCCCAGCAACCCACACAATTCACCATCTGCAGTAGTGCCCAAATTCCATCTTTGCATTTGTCTGGAATTGATGATGACAATTTGAAATTTAAGGTTACATTCTCAAATAGCTTTAAAATCATGTGTACGTTTCCTGTTCTTTCCTCTCCGTAAGCACATAGTGTTGGGTTTTTTTTCATCCTTTGAAACTTCTACACAGTTCTTTTTTATAAATATTTCATAGGTAGTGTTTTGATCTCTGGTTCAAATGCAGTCATGGCAGCAGATGTTTTTGTTGATAAGTTTCTTTCGAGTCCTGTGTGCAAACGGATTTACAAACAGGAGTATATTCAGTAGGTGTCATGGAGCTGATAATTTCGAAGAAGTATTATCTAGAATTAAATGCTTGGTTTTAACCTTTTTTCACTTCAGACTTACAAAATATGAAAAAAAAAAACCCCAAAACACTGTTACTTGGCTACAGTGTATCAAAGATGAAACTGAGGGTCAGAAAAGGTCTGGATAATGTTAAGAACACAGAAAAAAAATCCTCCTCTTGCAGACAATGTTGTCTTCTAACTCCTTCCAGTCCCAGATTACCAAGGAACAGGCTCTTGCCAAAGGGTCGCTAGCAGCTGTCATTAGGAGTAATCAGCTTTGCTAGAAATGTCGCTATATTTACTAGGATCCACTACAAATAGGAAATGTTATGTGTTTTGTACCCAAGAGTCAGTTGTGACAAGGTGGTGTATCCATAGGAGAACCAGTTTGTGTGGTGCTTCTGAAGGAAGTGGAGGGATTGTTGCTGGTGCCCAGAGCACCAAGGAAAATGGGGTCTAGATATTTGTTTTTCTCTGATATTCCCATTTGTGTAAACTCACAGTGTTCCAGAATGACTCTGGACAATTTTTCAGTGTTGCACCAGCAGCATGTGGGTTGTTCTCTGCTCTTACATGATTCTCTTGCAACGTTCCAACAAAATAATTTTGAAAAACGAGCCCAAGTAAATTTATTTCCCGTTAAAGATTGAAGAGTTGGCATTTGGATGATGGAAATAGATAAACCAAGTCCCTCTGACTCTTTAGAGGAGAGCTTTTGTCATGAGACTACACTTCTCATCTACAGAAGCGCTTAGTCAGTCTTTTGGTGCTAAAACTTTTGAGTCTTTTAAAAGCTTTTTCCATCACATTCTCTGCGGTTCCTCAGCGTACCCTCCCTGGAGATCGGCAGGAGTTAGGGAAAGATAATCAATCTCACTCTGGAAGACAATCAATATGTGCTAATAGTTACTTGTTAAAGTCATCCTGCAAAGTTGCAGAACCCAGCAGAAACATATTCAGAACGTGGTTCTTAACTTCTCGCTGGCAAGTGAGCAACATCCAGGAAAGTAAAGGAAATGAAAATGAGTTTATGGAGGAGGTTGCTTTTCACTAGCTTCAATTTAAATTCATATAGAATTTATGTAATTTCCCCCCTTAAAAAAAAAAAAAAAACCAAAACCAAATTTCTTGCGAAAGGCCAAGCAGCAATGGGTACCAATTATACAGGAAATTCCAGTAAGAAAACCCTTGTTTACTCTGAAGGTGGTCAATGGCTGGAACAGGTTGCCTGGAAGAGGCGGCGCAGTCGCCGGTGTCTGTAGATGTTCATATTCCACCTGGATGTGGTCCTGAGTAACTGGCTGCATTTGACCCCCGAGGAGGTCATGGACTAAATCTCCAGAGGTCCCTGCTACCTCGAGGCTGTGATTCTGGAATCTAGGCGTAGCAGGGGGATACTAAGTAGGGGTAAGCACTGCGAAGGGGCAGAGGAATTGTTCTCAAGATGTCTTACTGATCTTCTAACTCCTGATTATCTCTGTTAACCTTGTCTCTGCATAGACTGCGCTCTCACAAAAACTAATTAGCCCATTATAGTTGTCTTAGGCAAAAAATATGCTTTTCTGCAAAGCAGTACCCACACTACTACTTTTTTCTTTTTTTTTTACTGTGAGTTAGATATGTTACCTCCTTAAACTTGTTATGGTTTTGGCCTGTGGCTCCCAGGCCCAGAAAGGATCACCGATTCCACCATCCCAGTGGAGTACCCAAGCGCTGTTTGGACAGTTCAGCAGCGAGAGATGATATTTTTATCTCCTGCAAACTTTACAGTGGCTCATGCTCAAAGCATAGATGCTGAACCCTTTTTTACACTTAATCTCAGCTTCTCAATCTCTTTTGGTAAACCTTGCACTTCTCCTGGTAGTACCCAGACATTAAACGTTGAGGGCGTTTGAAGAATCACATGGTTAGATCAAGCAGTGTTTTACTCTGGAGCTTTTTCGGTTGGAATGTGAGCTTTCTGGAAAGGAGCTCCTGATTTTGAGGCGTCCTAAAGACTACCTGCAAGTTACAAGTGAATGAAAGACTGCTTATTCTCTCCCTTCATTGCTTGGGTTTGCTCTTAGGAAAGGATTTGGTGTAAGCTGTACCTATACCCATGAAATGTTGGCTTCTTTTAGTTTGATGCCAATTACTTAGGTTCAGCCTACCAACCACTGGCCTGTGTGGCATCTGGGTTTTTTCCTTTGTTTTCATCATGCCAGGATGTTTCCTCTGTGCTATCACTCATCTCGCTCTTCCTTTCCCACGCAATTTGGCAGTTCCTGAGCACATATTTTTCCACAACTCTTGACACATATTGAAAAATCACATGTTGATGAAGACTAAATTTCTTAACCAAAGCCTACCTACACCATGGGTACATTAGTGAAGTTCTAAAACCTTACTTTTTGGAATCTGATCATACACTAAAAGCAGCAAAGGGGAAAAAAATAAATTGGCAATTACAGCTAATAGCTTTCTGCAATTGACATATATAAAGCAGATTGAAGGTACTTTTAATAGCGGCTTCTCAGTAAATGCAAGTAGTGACATGCTGTAGAATGAAGCAGTTGCAAAAAGCAGGTTAAATGTCCCATGCTTAACAACTTGCAGAATCTAGGAGGCTGTTTAAAAAATATCTTTGGGGATTTCTCTGTAAGAACACAACTGATAAATGGTTTTGTTTTGTCTTCCCTTGAGAGAGTTTACATACAGCAGATATTATTTGCTGTATTCCCTTAAAAAAAAATCCTCCTAAACTAATGTTAGTTTAAAAAAAATATGAAAAAGAGAAATCAGTGCTAGTGATAAACATCATTATTTCATTAAGAGTTTGCATTAATACCAACTTTTTAACATAAATATTGCTGAGGTGAATCAAACAAATTGAAGTACTTTTTTTCCTGAGAGCAGAAAATGTATTTTGTATATTAAGTCACTCATTTTTTCGGAAGAAATATTAAAGTAGTTTTAAAGATGGAAGAATTTAAAGAAAAGCAAAGAACTCACTAATACTGTAAGTCAAGAAATAAACATCACTCACCCAAATGGGGCTTTCTGAACATTTTATTATATTTGTGTTTTTCAGTGCAGTGTAAAGCACGTGAAGTACGGATGAAAGGTTAAGAGAGTACCAGACAAAGGCTGAGCTGTGATTTTGATGGGGAAGTTGCACTTTGATCTTCCAACTGTAAAATGCTGCTACCTGGGTCAGCTCTAATGCTCGGCAGGACAAACAATCAGTTGTTTGCTGCATATAAAATTCAAAATTCCTTATTTTATGCCATGCTGGCAAACATCCTTGTGGCACATCAAAGGAGGGAACGGGAGGATGTAGGTGTTTTAGCAGTTTGTGTGGCTCAAAGCAACTTTAAACATGTGCTTATTGAATACTTTCTTTAAAGTACTATCTTTATTAACACATAATGGTATAGTAATGGATTTATATCAAATACTGAACCTGTTGAAGATCCTGAAAATACTAATAATATATATAACTACTTGAAACCAGCAATGAAATTGTAGGTTAAGTGACAATTTAAAAATAAAATTCAATGCTTCTTTTAATTCAGTTTAGGCAAAATTACGTTTCCTACTATACCCAACTGTTCTCCTGTGTTATAATTTCCATTTTCTCCTATTCAGTCATCCCTTCAGAAAGATGTCTACTTCTTTCTAAGTTTCTTAGTTTCACTTCTACTTTCCAAACGCAATTAACTGTGCTCTCAGATCTGAAGCTGTGCCATTTGCACATTGCTCCTTGCTGGGGGCAACACTCATCTAATGCTCTTCAGCGTACGGCGCGTTGTCACATTGTGGATGATGTGGGTAACCTCGACATCCTTCTCTAATAACACACAAGTAAAAGCTTTTTGAAGATTTCTTTATGTTAAATTTTTCTCTTGCTTACAATGGTACATCTCTGAAAAGATGTCAGTGGTGGTACCATCGTTTCACGTCTGTCTGAAGTGAGGGGACAGTTTGAGAGAGAAGGAAAACTATCTCAAGAGCATAATAAACAGAGGACAGTAGAAAATCTACACCCTTTAAAAAAAATTGATGAGTTTGATGTTTCCTTTCTTTCTTTATACTTGGGCTTTGTTACTAAAGCAGTTTTTGTGATTTTTATAACCGCTCATTAGTCTGTTGTTCCGGATCAACTATCAATATGAGTAGTTCTACTGATTGCAGTTAGTTTGCTTGCATCTATAAAATAAACATATAGTAGATGTTTGTAGAATCTGAATCCTGGAGAATACGGCGAAGAAAATAGTAAAAGTTTGCACTTAAGGGAACTGGAAAAATAAATACTCGCCCCCACCCCTGCCTTTGAATCTCAGTGCAGAATAAGAGTGATTTCAATTTGACCATGTTTCTTTTAGGTATCAATTGCAAAATAAGTATTACTAATTCTAAAGACGATTATTGGAAAATTAATTTCCTGTTCTTGATTACCTTTCAAGGTCCCTTCCAATCCCTGATATTCTGTGATTCTGTGATTACCGTAAAATCTTTGTAGGATTTTACTGGATCACAAGAATCAAAATGGTCCATTTTTTAAAGAAACAAAACCTGATCATTGAAAACAATTTTTTTCAGTTAAAACTACAGCCATAGTGACTTTTTTTATCTACAAGATAGTTGCAAGATTCTCACATAATATGAACAGATAGATAACAAAAATTAATAGATTGCTTTTGAAGGTGTAACCATATTTTTTAATTATGGCCTTGTTTCGAGCAAATTTCAGGCAATAAAGGCCTCATTACTTTTAATTGTGTTGGATCAAGCCCCATGTTTGTAATATGATGTAACTGTCCACTGCGTTCCTGACAGCTGGCAGTGTAATCCTCAGTCATAAGGAAAGCACTAGATGACACTTACTGGTGCACAATTACCCAAAAGACAATGCCCTGTTAAAAAAATAGAGCCAAACTATTCAGAGGATTTCTTCATCAATAATTAGAAAATCAAGTCAGAAATTATGTTTATGTATATTTTTTTAAAAGTTATGTTGCTGCTGTCATGAAGATATCCACCTAAAGGTGATATGAGCTGTTATTACTGACAAAAACCCCTCCATTTCAGTCTGTTAGAGGTTGAAAGATATGCATATTTATTCCATAACTTCTATTTTTTTCTCCCCAGAGATTTCCACTGCTGAAAAGTTGCCTAGCAGGAAAGAGCTGACACACTATACGTTTCAGCTGGCATATGTGGTATGATGATGCTGCGATACGCCGTTTTGGCTTGGTTTAGCTAAAAAAGAGATTTTTAATGTCCTTTACAATTGTTTCTCAGCAGAAGAGACAGTGCTGGAAACGCAGAGATTGTTAAAACTACCCTAGGTTACACAAACGCTACTGCGTATCATTTATCTATTTGCTAATTATACCTGACCAATTCATTAATTACTTTCTTTTTGGTTCATTAGAGAGAGAAAGAGAGAGATGGGGCTTATGACTCTGAGCTGTCCATTATTCCAGTTATGCACAGTCCAAATATTTGATTTCTGGGATGCAACAGGCAGATGAACAGAACGTATCTCATGCCACACTTTCATCGCGATCACATTTGTTTTGTTTCTCAGCCAGCGAACATTGGCCTCGCCTCCTGCCAGTACACAGCTGAGCGGACACCAGGAGGGGAAAGATTATTACTTGCTTCTTTCTTGTTCAACACCAAATAGCAGGTAGCAACGGCATTTCTTTTCCCTTGATCCTCCAGTTTATATTCCAGGCGTTTTACACCAGTGAGTGCGTAATACTTAAAGCTGTTACAGCCCCCGTAAACCCTCCGAGACTCTGTTCTGGGGTTTCTTGTCAAGGAGCTCGAGTGCTGTGGTGAATTGTGTGACACACAGGGAAGTTAATAAAGGCCCTGCGTAGATCTGAAAGCCAGAGTATGCTGTATCCTTACATTTGGAGCTGTAATAGAAGAGAAACTGAAAATTCTGCCTTAAAATCCATTTATTTTTTCAGGAAGTTGTGTTTAATCTCTTGTGCTTCACACAAAGAAAGCTTAACTTCAAGCGAAACTAAATCAAACATAGTAGGTAGTAATGTATTTCCCCCCAGAGTAACTCACCTAAGTCTTTAAAAAATAAATAATGGTGGCTGGAAGAAAAAAAATAAATTACTATTACTTACGCCATGCAACTTGTTGTAAGTTTTTAGGGGACAAACATTTTGTGCTGCTAATTTCTGGCAAATGGTTTCAGACTCTAAATTTGTATATTATTTGGATTAATAGGTAATGGAAACAGCAAATATGTAATTGAGTAGTTTTTTCCAGAGAGTCCTGTTCCTGTCTAGCTCTTGATATTATTTTCTGAAGCTGCCTGTGCCAATGTTTCTATTTTTATTCTAGAGAATAATTAAATTGTAATGCCTAAGGCTCTCTGAAATTGTATCAGTAAAGTAAGTCGCCAAACTGAGACGTGTCATTGCATGAGGGATGGCCCAGAGAAAATAGAACAGTTAATATCGTAATTATTCTTCTAATTAGCTTAGATTCATTGTTGTTTCTAGTAGTTGAGATATATGGTTTCTGGAGCTTAGTAGGGAGAATATCAGAGGGAGACGAATGTAAGGGGGACGCGTACATGTAACGCCGAGTGGCATCACTGATTTGATATCGCTGCTTAGATTTTGAAAGTACAGTGTTTCTTTCAATACCACTTTTTCTTCCTCTCATCTCCCAAGACTTTTTAGCTCTCCTTTTTGATCACTCGTTTATCTAAAAAGAAAGGTTCTTCCGCCCCCATCGCTATTAGTTCAGTAAATCTAGGTGTCATCTGCCTAACAGCATAATGAGCAGTAATAGCTCATAATGACCGTAATGAGCACTAACAGCTGAACATGTCAAATATACTGGAAAAAAAGAATAGTTCCCTATGGGACTCCAGCCTCCTCCAAGTGGAGTTAAAAAAGTGCTGCTGTCGATGGCAGTGAACTACTGAACCTGCGGTACAACCGCAGCTTGTTCCAAAAAATCTTTTATAGGGGAAGCCAACTTAGCAGTGACATTTTTTGACATTATATTCATTATAAAGTGAGATTTCTCTGAGGATTTTGAAACAAAACAGGTATTTAAGTTTCCAGTCAAACCTGAAGGGCAAGTTCTTTTTATCAGGGCAAAAGCACAATGCAAATCTAACCCTGACCGCAGGGCACCACATCGATTTAGCTTCTGATAAAGGTGAAACCAACTTCTATGAGAACATTTGGGGCCTTTTAGGTAAAATGTGACCTAAGACATTACTGTTGTACCCTACGGCTGCAGCACAAGCAGGTCTTGGGAGTAACTGCAATCGGAGAGGCTGCCTGCTGTTCCTGGTTACTGAGTCTGCAGCTACAGATGTCCCAAATTAATTTACCTGATTTATCCTACACAAAAGATTGTTGATTTTACAATTTTCATATTTAGAGCCTTTGGGAATATTCCAACAATTTGTAAAGGTTTTGACTCGATTATACCGATGTATCGCAGAAAAAGACCATCTAGATTTACCTGGAAAATTAAACTGTTACAGATATCACCATGTTTCCCCTGATGCCAGACGATGCTCCATGGAAGAAATAGAATTAACACTGTTTTCTTATGCAATGGTCTTTCCCGCTTCTATTAAAAATCAACTATGTTTTGATCCATTCTATGTTTTGATCCGTCTTTCTTTTTGTTTTACTCCTTGCATTGCTTTCTGAATTTGCATCAGTTGCCTTCTTACTTGCAATGTTTTGATTCCACCAGTCTGAAATGAAGCCATACCTACCCTCTGTGCCATGAAGGTGAAGTTTTGTAAAAATCAAGTTGGGCTTTTTGTCAGTATTTTCAGAGAGGCCCTGATTTCTCTTAAGTCACATGGGAAAATAATGAAAGCCATAGCTTCCAAAGAGTAAAACTTGTTCATATCTGTTTACAAACTGAGCAGCCATATCATTTTCCCTTTATGTACAAGATTTTACGGGTAAGACTATGAAACTAAAATGCAATGCCTGGGTTTCAATCCTGTGATAAACAGAGTCGGCAAAACTGTAGGAAAAAATGAGATGTATTATCAAGTGTTTCCTCAAGGAGATTTTAGGGATCGAAGACGCTACTGAAGTAATGCTCTCACCTAAAATTGATGCAATTTTCCTAACTCAAGCCAACAGCTGAAGTATTCATCAAGTTTTTAAGTATGTGAATATTTTTCTCAGTAAGTGGTCCGGTTTGTTTCACCTCAATTAATTGCTTTCATGGGGATATGTTTGCCACATCAGGACATGAGGGTTTGAGTATCAACATCTATCAGACAACGAGGAAACGTAAGGGAATGTAAAAAACGCATTGCTTTACTAATTGGTAAGAATAGTGAGCCCAAATGTCTTAAAGTGTTCTTAAAGAGCGCTGGCACCCGATGGCAAACACAGTCAAGCTTTTGACCACCCCAGTTGAATACACACCATGCATAGCACCAGGCTGCGCTGATTTTGGCAAACATCTTCCATGAAACCTAAGTGGGGGGAGACTTTTTCAGGGAATGCCAGTCTGTATTGTTCCTATAATGAGAAAAATCGTTGCTGATTTCATAACAATTTTTGAGTTTAGATGGTACGTAAAAGAAGAAATCCGAAACATCTCTAAATACTAAGAATTACTTTCTAAGGAGTAATTGCTGTCTGTGCAATGTTTTTCTTATCCTTAATTAGATCAGTCACAGAAACAGTAAGAAAGGCAGTGTGACCTCTCCGTGCTGATTGCAGAAGAGGTGTGTAGTTGTGTTTATGTATTATTATATGTGCATATATTCAGGCACCACATATATTCTACTGTTACTATGCAGCAACTCATGGAGTATACTGGAGGTATCACATCACTTTATGAAACACATTTAATCTTTGTGATTTCCTCATAAAATACATGTGACACTTCTATCCCAGGTGGGACACAAAAAAAGAGACTTTCAGAGTGTCTAGCCCTAGGTCCATGAGAAGCAAAGATAATATGCCAGAGACAAGACATGAAGTAAAGGGGAAAAACTTGGATGTAGAAAATTCCATCTAAACATGAGGAAAAACTTCTTTCCAGTGAGGGTGGCAGAGCCCTGACAGAGGCTGCCCAGAGAGGTGGTGGAGTCTCCATCTCTGGAGACATTCAAACCCCACCTGGACACTTTTCTGTGCAACCTGCCCTGGGTGGACCTGCTTTGGCAGGGGTTTGGACTAGATGATTTCCAGAGGTCCCTTCCAACCCCATATCATTCTGTGATTCCTCTGGGATAATCTAACCTTGGCACTAAATACTATCTGATGGACTGATCTGCATTCCACTACTTCAGATATCTCACATGCTGCTTTTGCAAATCCCTCAGCCTACAAGAAGAGAGAACATAATTTTCAAGAAATGGGAAATCTGTAAGAAAAATACTTAATTCTTTCAGAGAGGGATGCCTTTTAAAATTGCATTTAATTTATAATTAAATTTACTATTTTTTAAAGAAGTATAGGTCCATTCATAACAAAAATGAGGCTCTTTAAGTGAAATAAGCTATAAATAGAGAATCCAAATGTTTGGTATGACATTCCCCCCACTTCTTTTTTTTTTTTTTTTTTTCTCACCAGTTCACAGATAACCATCTGCTTTAGAGCAATTTTTCACACACTCTTGATTCTGACCAGGAAAGGATTTCTTTTAATAGTGTCCTATTTCTGAAATGTACATGGAGTAGGAATGCATGAAAGTGTAAAGGGTTTTAAGGGATTAGTAAAAATGGATGAAGTGGATTCCTACATGAAATTAAGTTTTACTTTGTGCCCACAAATAATTACTTGAAACGTATGGAAATTATTCTCAAGCAAAAAAAAAATTCTCTCCCGCAGTAGACAGTGACCAAAGTCTCTGAACTATCAGTTATTTATGTGTCTTTGACAATGCACAAATGTCAATAGAATAAAACCCCCCACAATCTGAATGTTTTGATTTTTGCCTGGAACTGGTAAGTTAGTAATATCCAGCTCAGACTTCTCTTTGTCTCTGTGTCAGAATATATCACTCTGCAGTATGAAATACTATTTTTACACTTTCTAAATGCTAGTGTGAAGTCCCATGTAAATCATATAAATACAAATCATTAGCCTGTGCAGGGATTACCATGCAGAGTATTCTTTGCCTTTGCCTACTTGGAGTATGTCTATATGCTAAATAGTGGCTCCTTCTGGTTTTAAAATGTATTAATCTGGCAATTTGGATAAATCAAGGGCAACTGTTAATGAGAGCTACCAACGTTACCAAAGGGACCAGTATAAAGGAAATGGAACACTGCAGATGTAATATATTTTACGGGAAGGAGCACTAGAGTTAGTGAACGTGTGACGATGCAAGTTAAAATTCAGGGACTTCTTAATAATATCTTTCTTTCCAGCTTTTGTCTTTGTCATATATTTTGATAGGTTAAACACTTAATCTGGGATTTTAGTTCAGAGAGATAATTTTATGGTATTTTGTCATTTTCCAACATCAGGTCTGGCAATTTCCCCCAGGAACTTAAGGAAGAAACCAGCCTCCTGGTTGATATTAGATTTTCCGATGTGAGTGACCTGGTGACACCAGATCTAATGGCATCACTTGGCCTATGAAACTCTGTGAGAGGCTCTTGCTGTAACAGCTAGAAAATCCTTTCTATAGGTGTTGCTTGCTTACCTGAATGGAAAAGTTCCAAGGTTTTCTTTTTAAAAAGAAAGGGAAATAAAAATATTAATATTAAATCCTGAATGCAGTCAGTCACTCTGTGGTCCAGGCGATACAGAAATGCAAACAAGGATGAGTCAGTTATGGCTTAAAAATTGATCTGGAGCAGGTGCTCATTAGGAAAGTAAAAGTGGTCCACAATTGGCCATTTCTATGATTATGATGTAGATCATTTCACATCATCCACTTACTTGCACCTTTTGCCCTGTCTGTCTTGGTATTTGGTACTGCAGGATTGTACACCAGCTAAAAAGGTTGTATTAATGTATCATCCTTGGTGTCCAAACAGCTTTTGCAGATATTTTTTGACATCCCATCCTAAACTGGACAGAAGGAGGCATCAGGATGGCATTCTTCTTTTATTCCTAATATTCCCTTTTCTGAGGCAAACAAAAAGAAGAGAATACTATTAAAGTCAGATTTTGCGCTGACCCTGTTCATTGGGTGTGAGGCAGAAAACATAATTTGTGTTTGTAAGTCGTTTGTACAGACTGAGACAATTTTGGGGGAGGCAGTGTTGGTTTTGGATTTTTGTTTGTTCTGTGTTGGTTTTGCCTCTGGCTTTTCTTGTGTCCCATGACAGTGCTCAGCTATGCAGGCAAGAAGGGATAACTTTTCTCCCATCTCATAAAAATTCTTGAGAAAATTACTCTTTTTTTTTTTGGCTTTTATGATGGCATGGAATATACTGAATGGCTATTTTTTTTCTTTCTTGGGCTTTGTTTTTGGCTTGTTTTGCTTTTTCCTTCAGGGTAAACTACTAATAGACTGGGTTTTTTTTTTTCACTTCCCTTCTTCATTTGTTCCCTCTGATGTTAGTTTTTAGTAATTTCTTTTTCTTTTAAGAACAACATACAAGAAGCAGTAGAAAGAATTTCAATGCAGTTCCTTGGCTATAATTAAGAAAAAAGCAGGAATATATTTCCTTGTATATGTCATTTATAGCAGCCTGGGCAATTTCCCAGTGTACTGCCAACTGATTACCTTTGGGAATAGGAACTCAGCACGTGGCCTAGGCAGGCTCCAAACTTCTTTTTGAGGTTTCTGACTTGTCTTGCCACTTACCCTCTCTCTTGAACTGTATTGTTAAGGGGCTGCAGCAGCAAATCCTTGACTTCAGTGTTATTACCACTGAAATGTAATTGTGCGTGACAGTGAGTTACCTCCTACTGATGTCTGAGCTGACAAGAATAAAGTTTTCTGGCAACGGGCGTCTGCCAATTTGTCTGATGACATTGTGAGCGCTGGTGGCTGGAGTCACCTGAAAATGTCTGGCTGCTTATACGAGGGCAGAACTTGGACTCCTTGGCATTATTGGGAGCTCAGAAAGAGGGGAGTCTCCTTGAATCACCAGTGAGAGGAGACAAGGGTTCCCCTTTTTATATAGCGGAGTTTTTATGCAAGAAAAAGGCTGAACTACAAAGAGCAGTGTATTTGGCAAAGCTGTTGTATTCCTGTTGCCTTTATGTATGCATACATTTTATTAAAAATACCTGGTTTGCAATCTGAAAGAAATACAAGGTAAGTAGTGGTTTAGAATGCAGTAAAAATGAAATATAAATTGGTGTGAAGGTGACTTGTAAACATGGTAATTTCCTTGTTTTCTGTGCGTAGGCGTTGAATGTACAAATATGTATTAGAGGAACATACTATGGTTTGATGATGCCTTTGCATAGCCAAGGCTGCCTTCCATTTTTTCCATCTCCCCACGTTGAAGTAATGACCACCAGAAATAACACAACATCTCCACTGCAAAGAGTCTTGAATACGGTTTGGTTCTACACAAGACATAATATTTCATGTTAAAAAAACCACGGTATACAATTAGAACTCTTCACTTCCCTCCCTTCAGCGTGATTTCTAAGAGTGCAGCGAGTATGGAAGCAGTACCCCACTGAATATCAAACACGAAAGGAAGAGCAATCTTTGTAATGCAGGAGAAGGGAATCAGAGTTGTCTTCTTTCTGTTTCCTCCCCACTTCTTATGTAAAAAAGATTGTGACATAGCTTTTTGTTCTGTAGAATGGAAAATTGCTACTTATTATATTTGTTATAGAGATGTCATCATTCATTAATATTTATAAATAAAGTGTTTTGAGATCTTCAGAGAGCTATATCCTGTAAGTGAACAGTCATTCATTTAAAAAAAAAAAAACAACCAAAGGTATTAATAACTGTTAGTATTATATTAAAATTCTCTGTTACCTAAATTGGAAAAGCATACAATATTTTTTGCTTCATTTAAACAAAACAAAGCAATTAGTTTTTAACTTTGTATTCTGAAAGCTACATAAAGCAACACTGCTTCAATTTCTCTTTTCAGAGTATATCCTCAAATCCAGATAGTAAAAAAGTATTTATTTCTTTTTCGGGGGTCTCTATTACAGCAGTTAACAATAGCCTTCAGTTAAACTATGATAGTACTTAAAAAAACCCTGAGCCTCTGTCATACAGAGATTTGTTTTGTTTTGTTCAAATACTGCCATTTAGGCAGGTATCCAGTGTATTCCACTTTCCTTTTTCATTCTTGCTGTTTATTAAAATAGACGATGATTTTTATCACTGGTTATCCTACTGTAAACATGCAACTTTAATTTCCAAAGGCATCTTCCTTCCCGAGTCCTGTGGTAATCCTCAACCCACACATTATTGGTTTTCATTTCCTTTTGAATGTCAATCTTAAACCTTCAAGTATTGAGCCTAAATTAATTTTTTTTATTTGGGCTCTTTATTCATCATATGGAGTAAGTTGCCTAGAATAGACCATTTATGTCCTGCTGGACATTTTGCTAGAATGATATCTCTTAAAAACAAATTCAACTTCTCCTCTCTTGTTTGGTTCCTGCTCCAATTGTAGGAAGATTTGCCCCAGTCTCAGTTTCATTTGTTGTGGGGTTTTTTTTGTTGTTGTTTTGTTTGTTTTTCTTCTGGAATCTTTATGTTTGAAACAATATAACTAGGGCTGTTATGGGCTTCTTAAGCAATCACCTTAGCTCTGCTGTTGTCTGTGGACTCCAAATCTTTCCACTTCAATGAAAGAGAAGCTCTGATGGACAGGAGATAAAAGGGAGAATAAATGGAGAAATTAATAGAAGGTGAGCATCATTATAACCAGTATAATCGTTAACACACTATAATTATAATAAATTACTGATATATATTATTTTTAAAAACAAAAAAGGAAATGAGAACACAAGGCGTAGGTCATTCTGATATCCTCTGCTAGAAGGATGATAGACTGCCAAATTTCATTTGTAAATAGACATAGAACATTTGAGTACTGGCTAAGAATTCCAGTATACCCCTACTTCTAGTTCTGAATCCAGCTGTAAAAATCACTTTCTCTCTCTGTTGTGGAAATGAGACTCAAGTGTTGGTTAATAAATTTGTTGCAGTTCACTGCTGTGACAGCTAATAGATGTACGTATTGGTAATTTGCTCAGTAGATTATCATTTACCATCATTTTTTTAATTAGAATGTGATCTTTCATTGTCTTTAATCTATTTGCATCACGGATGACAAATTTCCTTCCTTAAGGGTAATCTCTTATTATCATAAAATAATTTTACCCAAACTGTTACATGACAAAAGCACCCAAAACGATAAGCTTTTAAAGTCCCAGGATTTTGCTCTTTAAGAGCCACATCGGAAGTGCTGATTTATCATAGCTTTTGAAGCAATAATTTTTTCAACTGTAATCACATTTTACACCAATTACAAAATGGACTCTGTAACAGCTCTGACTCTCCAGATCTCTGTTATCATGATCAATAGGTATCTGTCTATTGGGGTTGGCCTCTTCTCCCCAGCCCCAGGCAATGGGAGGAGAGGAAACGGCCACAGGTTGTGCCATGGGAGGTTCAGGTTGCATATTAGGAAGAATTTTTACATATAAAGGGTTAGCAAGCCTTGGAATGGGCTGCCCAGGGAGGTGGTTGAGGCACCGTCCCTGGAGGTATTCAAAAGACAGGTTGACATGGTGCTCGGGGACATAGTTTAGTGCTGATTTTTTGTCAGCGTTAGGTTGCTGGTTGGACTAGATAACCTTAAAGGTCTTTTCCAACCTAGACAATTCTATGATTCTATGATCTATCAGCGGAAACTGTTTCTTTTACTAATCAGAATAATATTACCAGGAGATACAGCTCCTTTCTTTTAAGCTTCCAGAAATTAGTCTGGCAGTACAATGAGTAGTTCTTAGTTTATCTATTTTTGTTTCCTGCACGCACAACTGAACTCGGATAAAGAAGCAGAAAGGCCAGCACAGAACACAAACAAGGACTGAGTGAAATATCCCCAGAAAACTAAAACAGGCATTAACAATGTGAGTTACGCATGGATTCTTCAGGCTGGTAACTTTGCTGCTCTAAAAAGAGAAGTTAAAATTTAAAAACAAAATTGTCCTAGCTAAAAACTGAAAATCTAACAAACAGCTGCAGGCTCTTAGAAATGCAGCAATAAGAGCAGTAGGCAAGTGGTTTTTATGGAAAAAACACATAGTGTATACAAAGGCAAAACACCTTATCAGTACCTGCTGGAATAGCAGATCCCCACTGGGAAGTAAAAAAGAACTCATTTCATCTTAGTGTTTTACCATAAACTATTCTCTCCCGTGAGATATCAGTCATTTTTTTCCTCATATCAGTTCAGGTGACTATCACTAGCTTCAAAATGGTATGTGCCAGCATGCATGGTGCTTTCTACAGCTTAGAAGATGCTTGAAGTTTCCAAAATATGCCATTTCTTCACAAAGAAAGCATTTAGGAAACAAATGGAAAAGAAGTAGGATTTTCACATTATGTTTGCCTTGGACTCTAGCTTACATAGACTTCAAGAATGTGCTGTAGAGAAAAAAAGTAAATTAGAGAAGATAAAATCATTTGAAGAAATGTCATCCAGTGCTTCAATGGGAAAGAAAGCCATAAACAAATAAAAAAACACCAAAAAAGTGCCACAAATTCTCTGTTTCCACCCTAAATACTTTTTTTACAACGTGCAACTGCGAGCTGACCTGTCCTCAAAAGTAATGGAAAACAAAAGAAAATATTCTACTATTGAAAAAGGCAGTAATTTTATTAAATTCTCTTTCACTGACCCGATTTCTCCTTTTCTCCCTGCTTTCAGGTGAACCATCTTTGAGTATCAGGTATTTTTTAATAGTAACATCTCAGGAAGGCCTTATTTGATATTAAATATTTGCCCCTTCTTTAACAACAATGGAGTGCAGATGGTAAATAGTTTGGCAAAATAACACCAAATTCAACATTTCACAGCTTAGAAAAATAATTCGAAAATTGGGAAAGTGTGGAAAAACATCAGCTTTGCCTTGGCAAAAATAAAAAGCAACCCCTCCTTTCCCAACGGCTACATTTGCAGTCCTGGAGAATTTGTCTGTAGTAATTATGGGCATATTGCAGAATCAGAGAACGTGAACAAAAGGCATTATTTGGTCTGTGTTGTAATCTCATTTTTCATTCTTTTATTTATTTATTTTTAACAACAGGTTTTTCAGCTTTTAATACACATAATGATGAATTTTAACTATGTAACACTTAAGGCAACATATTGATGCATCTGGTAAAGCTTACTGTAAAAGTTATTTTTTTAAATAGTAATCTATTCACTTTGTCAAAATCTATAGTAACTGGACTCATCGATAGGGGAAACCACAAGAAATGGATGTAAATAAATCTTGGCCTCTTCTAAGAAAATGAGCTGAGCTTTGTCAACGTGTGTAAACAAAGCAAAGCCACCTTTTGATAAGTAATATTATACTTTCATAATTCTGTGCAATGCAGTTATGTTAGCATTATGAAGGCACGTAACCGTTGTAACTAAACCAGTGTCAGAAATCAGCTATTACTACAGGAAGGACTCAGAAGAAACTTAAGAATTCAAAATTAAGAGGGTGGTGTAAATTCTGAATTTTAATGCACAGTTGAGATCTGGTTTTACAAAGAAAATTTTCAGAATCAGACAACTGTTTGGATCTAGATATCTTTCCTTGACCCTATTGCTGTCACATGGGTGCGTGTTACTGTAATGCTCTGGGAAGCAGGACAGGCTTTAGGCAGCTCGTCCCCGATTAGACAAAAATTTGGCTCCTGAGCTCTGTGCCAGACCTGTACTCTTTCAAGAGACATTTCTTTCCACCAGAAAGTCTTCAGGTGACTTTGAGATGCATTGTGTGAAGACTGTTAAAGGTAGTTGCTCGTGAAGCTCATTTGTCTAAATCAAGGGGTTATTTTAAGCATGACGAAGGGATAGGAGCTTGTAGTCTTTGCTTGTTTTATTTTATTCTCATCCCTCCTATTATCTCATCTTGTAACCTTGGTTAAGTCCATTAACCTCTTTATGACTCTGTGTCACTTCCCATGTGTTGTCCTTTTAGATTTAGTCATTAAGAGCAGGCATGTATACACAGTACGTAGCACATCAGGGCCCTTAATGTTACTGCAGGAGAAACTGCAAATAATTGAAGTAAACTATCAACAGTCAATAAGCCAACGCAGAGCTGCCCAATGATCCATGCCCTTTAATTTTCTATATAGTTAATGCTTTAATTATTTTACTCCCCCTTTCCTGCTTAGTGTTGTCACTGCGTACATGGGAATATTCAACTTTGTTTCCGCATCAGGCCACTGACTGTTGCTGAAAGGTTTGAACATAGGGCATAGGTGGGATGGGGACTTGGTTTGAATATGCTGAGGTTGTCAGGGTAAAGAACCTTCCTTAGAGAAAGGCTTCATGTTTATGACAATTGAACTATAGGCGTTTATTCTGGTTGGGTGTTTAGCACCGTGCCTTTTAGAGATGTTAAAAGTCACCAGGGCTCACTCTGTCGCGTCCCCGAGTGCAGCTGAGGGTGCTGTGGCCGTTTGAACATTGATATTAACATTCATAACACTAAGTTCTACTTTGAATTTATTACTCCTTCCATTCATTATCTTATCTCTATGTCTTTGAAAATATAAATAAAAAATCATGAAAGAAAAGCCAAAAAGAACACATAAAGTAATGAATTGGCATATTTGTTTTTCTTTCTGTATGTCCTTTATTAGGTAGTTTACTGCTCTAATATTTACTGATGGGTTTGCTCTCCCCATGACTTTTCCTTTAAGTAGTTCACCTTTTTATTAAACTAGTGAGGGAACTACCCCTATATACATTACAGCGCTGGATAGGGATAATGTCCACCTTGTTCCTCTTGTTCCAACCAAGAAGCTTGTCTCACTTTGCCAGTATCCTAATGTGATCTTTCTGGTTTTCTCAATGCTATGAAACTCCTAAATTTAATTGCGGAGGACAACCAGGAGGTCTTCCTGGGGTAACTTAATAGACAAAGGTCCAGAGTAAGTTTTTAAATATGGTCTTATCATCTCTTTAATGGCAGTTTTTATTTCGACAAAACTTTGTAAATCACTGCTTGACATTTCCAGTGTTTATGTGCATATTTGCACCTTTCAGTGTAAATTAGTATCTCCCCAATCAAACCAATGTCTTACAATGATGGATTACAGGAACAGGCATATAGCCTCAAGCGCTTTACGTGCTTTTTCTTTTGAATAGGAACAGGTTCCATCCTGAAGTTTCACTCCCAGAAACACTTAGATAACTTGTAGGTAATGAACTCAATTTAGATTAATATTATATCCAAATTAATATATTGGTTATGTTTGAATCTGAATGTTTCTCTCTGTTTGTAGCCTGGAAGATTTGGTGGAAAGCATCTAGCAACTTTTGAATGGTTAACGCTATTTCGATTCTCAAATCCCTGGTGCTCATACCTGAGATATTTGTATTTTGAAGGGCAGGTTCCTGTGTACAGGCCACGTATGCCCAGACAGTAACTGGAGCCACAAAATAAATGTGGAAGACTGGAGCAATGCCGTCCTTTCCTGTCTTATGTGAATTTCCCTTGTCACAAAAACATTCTCCTGTGTTGATCTTATATCATAGGAGCAAGGGTTTTGAAACTTTTAAAAAGTTCTGACATCTTTTTTTTTTTCTTCCAAAGATAGGTCTGGTTGTCAGTGTGAAAAAACTGGAGTTAATTGTCAATGTGATTGAGTTGATAACAGAGCTAACTCTAAAAAATAATGCATCCTGTAGAACTGAAAGAAAAAACTGGTCCATTCATAGAACCATCGAATGGGCTGGGCTGGAAGGGAACTCTAGAGTCATCTAGTCCAACATCCCCGCAGTCAGCAGGGACACTCCCAACTAGACCAGGTTGCCCAGGGCCTTGTCCAGCCTCCTCTTGAATATCTCCAGGGAAGGGGCCTCAACCATCTACCTGGACAACCTGTTCCAGTGGTCCAACACCTCTTTCTAATATCCCATCGAAATTTGCTCTTCTCCAGCTTGAAGCCATTGCCCCTCATCCTTTCACTGGAGGCTTTTGTAAACAGACCTTCCCCAGGCTTCCTGTAGACCCCTTCAGACAGTGGAAGGCTGCTCTTAGGTCTCCCCGGAGCCTCCTCTTCTCCAGGCTGAACAACCCCAGCTCCCTCAGCCTGTCCTTGTAGCAAAGGTGCTCCAACCCCATGATGTTGCCCTCCTCTGGACCTGCTCCATCAGGTCCATGACCTTCCTATCTTGAGGGCTCCAGCCCTGCACACAGTACTCCAGGTGAGGTCTCACCAGAGCAAAGTGGTAGAATTGCCTCTCTGGATCTGCTGGATATGGGTCATTCCTAGGTCTGTTCGCAGTAAATAGAGACTGCCTCTTCTAAGAGGAAACACCACTATAAATCTTTACATCGCATTACAAGTAGGTCAGGAATGTTGCTTTGATAGCAGACTTCTTTATTCCAGCTCCGTTACATTCTTAAGGACAAAAAGAACATTACATCCTTTTTTTTTTGTCCTTCTCCAGAATGTATCTAGAGCCCTGAAGTTTCCTGAGGCCCAGCAGCAATGACCCTCAGTGCAGTGCTCCCAAAGGCACAGGGTGAGCTGTTGTGGCTGCAGGGCATGTACCGAGACAGCTCCTTGTCCCCCTGAAAGCCCTGCGGCTCCCTTCGAGGACTTTGGTCTTTTACTGCAGCATGTGTTAAATTTTAGCAAACAAATAGAAAATCTTGAAGCTGCTTACTGTTTTAATATTTCATCTTTCCCCCCCCCCCCC
>VXBJ01005843.1:548152-568220 GCA_013400055.1 Nycticryphes semicollaris
AAATACAGACATAGTCTAAGCATGGAGAAAATAGAAAAATCAGCAGGTATAATATTCTGCCTAAGTCAGTGGAACTGCTTTATGATGCCTGGGCTTCCTTTGTAACCTTTATTACATTATGGTCCTCTAGAGAATACCATTAAAGTACATTCTGATCTCTGCAGTTCATCCTACTTTTTCACCCAGATATTTTGTATTTTCTTACTTGAATTGATATATAACAAAGAGCTTTTAGGAAATCATACTACTAATAAAGCACGTGGCAGTTTCATGAAAAATGATCTTCTCTCCTGTCAGCACGTTGTAGTTTGTACGGAAAACCAAAAGCAAACCCGAAGGAACGACTGGGCTTTAAAGACTTTCTGCTTTGTCTCTAAAGACTACGTGCAAATGCCGCAATCTCGGTAGCATGAGGGCACAACCTGGCTATTGGCACATCAGCGTTTGTATACCTGGTGTCGATGGATTTTCATAATGGAGTGCAACTGGAGCGTTAATGACGCTTGGTGGTTCTCTTTAATTTCAGTTTCAAGAAGGCCAACCCACTTGCAACTACTTCAATGCATTTTGTGCTGAGCTTTGAGTCATTTCACTTTGTTAATAAAAATCTCATGTGATCCTCTGTCTGTATAATACATCAATACTTCAGAAATCAAATGTGGTTTGTCTAAAAGTTGACAAGAGAAATTCAAAGCAAGTGTTTTTCTGTATACTTCTCTAAATTAGCATTAGCATAATTTCAGCTTTTTTCTCGTTGCCTTGAGTTTCCTCAGTACCCAAAATGTATTTAATGCATTTTGATAATGTAATATGTTTCAGGTTTATGGCTTGGTGAGGTTCTCATGCAATGGTATTAGACCTCCTGTATGAAAGCAGTTCCACTAAATTTTTGGTGGCTTGTGCTGGAAAGGATTCTTTTCATCATACTCAGATTTGGCAATGTTTGGCTCAGACTCCAGAAATAAAATATTTGGTGTGTTCTTCTGCATTTCGTCATTATTATGGTAACTGTTCTAAATCTTTAGATCAATTTTAGGATTTCCTTCATCACTTACTTACTTCAAAAGTTTCTGCCATCCTAAATGTATCTGCCAGCCCTTGATTATATATTCTTTGGTTTCTGTTGCTACCTTCCTTGAGTCCCTACCTATAGGTTTATATTTTTTATTATTTAACCCTTTTTCCCCCATTCACTGTAATAATATCTTTTTTTACATTTTTTTAAATAGCTGCATTCAGTTTTGCTTTGAAATACGTTGTTTTGCTTTGTCAGTTTTAGGTAGTTGTGTTTTGCGATTATTGGTTTTTGCTTTTGAGCATCTCAGAAAATGCTCTTAAGCAGTTCCCAATTATAATTCATGATTTTCCATTTAAATTGAGCATCTACTAAGCTATTCTCAATTATTTTTTTTTTCCTGCCTAGCTCTTTCTCCCAAGTGATTTGGTTCATAATTATTTTCAGCTTTATGGAATTAGCCTTTTTAAAGAAAAAGGAATACATAATAAACTCTGGATTTTTTTTTTATTTGCTTATAACAAATTATATTAGGTTGTAGTCACTGTGGCAGCAAAGTTGTCGTGAATTCCTTGGCTGTCCTTTATTTGTGAAGACAGCAGTTATAGGCATCTGTGAAAGTGATCTGGCTTAAAATCATGGGTTTTTTTTTTCTCTCCTGGTTGCAAGATAGATTATTTCACTTGCCTAGTTCAGGTATCTAACTTAGGAGCAGTAATCTTTTCCAGAACTTAGCTCAGGTTGAGAAAGAGAAAGCCAATGTGGGGAGGAGATGGTAGCCCTGTGTATCAGCTCTGCTTTCCTCACAACAGTAACCTCCAACCACCGCCTGATACACAATTGCCTCATGTTAGATACACGTTTTTGAGGTAGGAGAACTTCCATAATTTGCAAAGTTCCGTTTTATTTCCAACAGCGATGGATTTTCAGAATTCAACCTCTCAGATTTAACTCTCCCGTGAGTATACGATTGCTCCCGTACATATCACAGTTAGGTGTTGATGTATCCCGTCATCATGTCCCCTGGTGTGTTTGATGTGTAGCAGATGTCAGTGGGGACCTCATCTTCTGTTCAGCTACAGTGTGTATCCATGAGGAGCCCACATCTTTCGTTTCCATCATTTAGGGTCCATTAATCAAACGGAATCTTTTGTTTGTTTGTTTGTTTTTGTTCTTTTTTTCAACCAGAGCTCCACAGAAAAGGACAACATGATCACACAGTGTTAGGAGAGCTTCTCAATGTCTCCTTCCTCTCTGGATTCTTTCCAAATAGACTTGGCATTTAAGAGTCAAGTCTCAAAAACAAGCGGCTTTCTACAATTTGGGCTCATATTAGCTAGCAAAACATTTTCCCAGCTAGAAAAAAAGAAACTAGGAGTGCCTCATCTATGGAACGGGCTTATTAGATTAGAAAGAATCCTCATGGCAGAGCTTTTATAAATTGTGAGCGGTGAAAGGGTTTCAGCTATCGCTGATGTCATCTTAGAGGACATGGATCATTCACAAGAGGAAGATCGCTACGAGACCAGGCTTCATTAGTTATTGTACTCACAGATTTACTTATTGACACAGAATATTATTATCTGTCCCTATTGTCCCTCTGTCCCCGCTAAAGAGTTATTGTAAGATTACTTTTCTGATGATACTCTTCCCACTAAGTTTCAGAGCTGTCAGCCAGGTCACATTTCTGCCCATAAAGAAGTAATTCTGATGGTGCTTCTCTATTTCTCAGGTACCTTTGCAGGGATGTCTTCTTTTCACATTCTGCAGAGTTCTGAATGTATTATGTTGTCAAGATCTCACTTAGACCTAAATTAATGCTCCTTTTGCTCTTACCCCCATCCCCTTTGTTACCTTTTTAGAGAAATTTCTGGCTCCAGTGAGTCCAGTAGCTTTCCACTGCCCTTGTAGGTCCCACTTACTCCTGTGTCGCTGTTGTCTGGGACTCCAGATGTTTTTAGGATGTGTTGGTACTGTGGATGTGTTCTATATGCTTCCACCTCCTCCATAGTGAGGACGTGAAAGGTGTAATGGACCCAACTCCTTCTCAGGATCCATACTAAGAAGTCAAATATTTTTAATTTACTGGGTTGGTTTTTGGGGTTTTTTTTTGCTTTTACTGGTAAGGGTCTGATTTAAGTTGAAATTACGAGGTGTTGGGAGGTTTAGGGTTCCTTTTTGGAAAGCATCATGTAAATCCCTTTTGAGTTAAATTCAGTGAAGAGTCATGCTGGGCTGCACAGAAACCAGGACGAGTGTAACTGTGTTAGTACAGCTCGCTCTGGGTTAAGTAGCTTTACTGAACAGCAGGGCATAGGAGGCTGATCAGAGGACTGTGCTAATTCAGTTAAATCCTTTTCCATTTTGGAAATGTCACATTTAGAGCTAGTATTTTTCTGTGTAGCGCTCTATTTTGTCATGCAAACATACCCTGATAAATCTTTCAATTCTAAGGTCAGTGACCCATTTACAGATGAAACCACATTTTTTTCCCCAGCTAAAACATCCAGATAGCATTGTGCAGAATAAAATACAGCGTGACGAACCCAGACCAAATGGCTCTGCTTTTAGCTGATGCCTCTTATGTACGTACACACATGAAGGTAAGTATAATGCAATGGCAGGGTTTTAGAGTTTTCTAATCTACATTTTTCTTACCCCAGAAATACACAGATAGAAGCCTGACTTTATTTTCTGAATCTGAAAAGCACACGTCTTTATCCTATGCCTTTAAGTGTGATTTCATTTTTGCTCACTTGCAGTTTGTTCAATTTTTTTGAGAGTTCTTTGCCTAGATCTCAGGGCAGAGCAGTGACTTTCATTTTTACCTGGGTTATTTTCTCCTCCATATTCCAGAATAACTACTCAAGTAGCAGGAGGACACACATATCTACATAGATCTAGATGATTGATGGTTATGAGAGATATTCCAAATATGGGTCAATTTTTTCTTTTCCTGTCTTGCTTCCTGCACAGTCCTTTGTTGTATACTTGGGAAAGTGCTGAAGCCCTTGTGTTTTACCCCCAACATTAAAGATCTACCAAGGAACAGAAATTCTTCTTCCAGCTTCTGTCCAGATCCCGAGTTCAGGTGTTATGATCATGGTAAGGATTTATGTTGGTTCTCTGCATGTGTGTGTGTGTGTGTAATGTTTTAGCAGCTGAAAATCAGGTGCTTTCAATTTTCACTTTCTGAAACCCTCATAAGCAAAGGGATTTATTTTTCTTGATTGCTTAATTAAGTAGGATGTTCACTCTGGACAGCTGAATATGCCAAATTCTTAATAGCTTAGAAAGTTTTTAGAAAGCTTCTGATTTGATGTGAATAGAGTCAAAAGGAGGAAACTTACTTACTTAAAGCAAATTCAGTGGGCCTTTAAGAACTAATTAACTACATTAATTGATACTGGTTTTACTGGAGCAGATGACAATAGCAGTTGTGTGTGTTGCACTCCTGCAGCTCTTACTCTTGCAATGCCAGAGCTTGTGCGGGTTTTATGATAACAAAATGAAAACAAGTCTTGTAAACCCCAAAATACTTTGGTTTTACTGTACAAGGTGCCACTGCCAAAGCTCACACAAGCTACTTGACATTTGTCTGCTTTTGTTTCCATGAACTCAAGCAACACAGATTTATCTTTGAAAATGATTCCGGGGGTGGCTTGGTCAGGACAGTTATTACTGAGCAGTGTTACTGCAGACTTGCTTCATGAAGGTACACTTGGAAGATCAAATTAAAAAATAAAATAAAATAAAAAATGATACTGGAGCAATTCAGCAGACACAGAGAGACAGATCTAATGATGGACACACAAGATAATACTTTAAGAGTGTTATAGAGAGGAAAATGTTGAATGATTACTTGGTGAGGCAAAACCTGATAAATGCATTCCTTGGGGACTGTGCAGGTTTGCTGGAGTGCAGGGAGGCTCTTCCCTTAGGAATTCTCTGGAGTTTGATTTACAAATGACTGAAGCCAATATTCTTAAATGTATTTATATACACATGCATACACACATGCATACTTACATATAAATATATAAACCAGCCAGCAATCTGTTACAGTCACAGAAGTAAAGCATCACACATTTCCTTTTAAATCTTTTTAACCTCCATTTTATCCGTAAGTTTGTTTAAAGTCCTGTTTTGTCTTGTGACATCTGTACTGCCTGGATAACTGGAACTGCCTGTTATTAGCAGTCTGTAATCCCTTTTTTATTTTGGTTTTTTTTCCCTCTTATTCTTCAATTCTTTCTTCCTGCTACTTAATCAGCTCTACTTTTTTTCTCTCCATTGCCTCTCCCCTCATACTTGGCTTTTTGAGCTGTTGGCTACAAATACAAGATTCAAAGGGCAAATCTATTAAGAGAAATGGCACTAGCTTTATGGCTCTCTCAGGAAAGAAGAAAGAATTGTTTCCCCTCCTCCCACTCCAGTGATTTCACCTGGGAAGCTGACAGTTCATTTGCACAAATGTATACTTTCTGCTTTTCCTGCCTGAAGGATCTAATAGCGTCAGAAAAATTCTAAGATGGACCCCCCTCAACTTGAGAACTGCAGAAGTCCTTAATGCCTTCAGAAGGTTGGCTATTAAATAAAAAAATAAAGGCCTTTGGTTAAGATGACTCCCTTTTCTGCTCGTGGTTCCTGCGTTTTGGCTTCATGCAGTGGACAGGAGCCTTGAATAAATCTCCAGCAGAGGAAAGCCTTGTCTTTAGTGTTTCCAAGATGCCCCCAGCAAAGCTATTCCACATGGGAAGGTACTTATGTTACAGAAGTAATTTCCTTTTGTTGTGCTTTCCCTGCATTTACTGGTGCTCAGGGCTAAAACCTTGGGCCATCCTTTAGGGTATGGTTTTTTTCCTGTTTGAATACCTCCCATGATTTCCACAATTTCAGTTTCCTCTGTTGTTTCCTGTTGGGCCTTTGATGACTTGTGCACTGAAATTGCATCCGAGAAGTTTCAGAGTCTCTGAAGGGATGCCCACTTTTTTCCTGTGGGGTGGTTTACCAAACTGCCAGCTAAAAATCATCTCAATCAAAACTGATTTCAGAGTGCAGTTTCAAAAAAATATTAGGATTATAAAGGTGAAGCTGAAAAAAAAATAATAATTATATGGGCTTGTTCCACTACAAATTTTTACTTAGTAATATGTCACCCTAAACTGACCATGCTATGAATTACTCACAGTAGTCTTACCAGCCCTGAAGTTTTGGTTCCAGCCTGGCTTAGACTTTCTTGGGGTATCTAAACAGCCTCAGCTCTGTCGTTCTTAGCTACCTGTTTTGCTCGATGTTCTGATTGTGTGTCTGCAAATCTGTGCAACTGTGACACTACGAATATATTTCCAATTGCTTTTACCAGAGCTGAATCCCAAGAATTTCCTTGAGCAGAGGCAATATTTGCCCTAGGTGCTATTTCTCACCGCTTTACAGAAATATGAATAGACTGCAAAAAATTGGAGCTGGTTTTAATTTTGAAAACAACCTGCTATATAGCTCCAATACAGTAGAGCTCTTAAAAGCAGCCCCAGACTGAATGTTTCATGAGCCCCTGACCTCCTTACTGATACTGAAAGTGTATTTTGCAATAAGGTTCTGCACCTCTTTACATGCCAGGTCTATCAAAAGCTTGTCTTGCTGCTCGCTATTTTATAGCAATCACTTTCTTTTTAAGTTGGTAAATCTTCATGCAGAAAGAGGAAAGAAAAATAGTCAACAGCCCAGTAATTGTTGTTTCTTGGTGCAGAAGGGGATTTACAAATAGTGCAACAATATAGAAAGTAAAATTATTACTAGATGCTCTACCCTGAGTCCTAGCAAAATTTTGTTCAAAATCTCTCAACTGGAAGGTCAGGATAATGCTTCATAAATGTTACGTAGCTTCAGTTGGAAAAATCTGTTGCCGGAACGGGAGACAGAGATGGAGGGATTCAGTGAAGAGATGTCCTAAAAATGCAATCCAACCTACACTATTATTCTTAGAAGCAGACATAACCCAATACTGATGTCCAGACTATCACACCTAACCAAACTACTTTATTTTTTAAGCAGTTTATCAATTAAGTCTGGAATAACTCAGGGGGAAAAACTGGAGATGGTTTCTACAGGAAATTAAGCTAGCAACATAAACAAGTTATGAATACTCTATTTATTTCCAATTAATGAAATTTAATTTGAAAGACAGAATGAGCTTCCAATCTATGTTCCTTATTCCCTAGTATGTTGTCTGGAAACAGGATGCATTTTAATTAGTGGAAAAAGTATTTAAAATTTTCCAGTGTCAAAACCTCCATATATTTTGGACCCTCTTCAGTAAGGATCGTGTTACTTGTTTTACAAGACTATATTGAATATTTTAGTGGGATTAATGATAAAAACATGCATAAATCTTACATAACAAGCTTTTTAACATTCTCCTGGTATCTATAGCAGTTGTAAAACTACCCCCATCGCCGTTGCATCATGGAATGGAAGTTTTATTTAAATCTTTCCTTCCACCAACTTTAGGAAGCCTGTTCCAATTTGCCTCACTTTCCAATACTGGGAAGTTCCTGGGCCTAATGAAAAAGCCTAAGCTAATTCGCTAGGGAAAGGTGGTTTTAATTATTACACAATTAACTGTGACTAAAAGGAGATACTTGGTTTTTAGATCCCACGCTTATTGTCAGCCACTAGGGGACATAGAAGAGTAACTCAACCTGTGCTTTCAGGTCCCTGGAGCTGGGTCTTACCTTCATTTCTATTTTAGCCTTCATTGGCACAGAGATCAAACATCCCCAAAATCGCTTCCAAGCTTGAGCCTTCCATATGGCATAGCATGGCATTACCAACCACGCCAGCAGGAGAGCTCTAATGGCTCCTGACGCACAACATCCCAATTAAGTGTCACAATGAAAGCAGCAATTTTAGCTTCTTTAATAACAGACTTCATGGAAGCAAGGCTTTGCTTCAAAGGATCTTTTAATAAATGCGAAGCAAAGCATGAGAAGAGAAAAAGCTAAACAGATGTCTAGTTTTGCTTTTACAGATGATTAAATTGTCAGCTTAAAGGTGAAGAATTTAGTAATTGAAGAGAGTTTCTCCAGGGAGACGCCATGGAATTGCACATACAACACATAAACACATGCCTGTACCAGCACTGATTGTGTGCACACTTGTCTAAAGTACATACCTTACTTGTTTTTAAAAACCATGCTTGAAAGAAACAAAAAAAAAAGTATATTTTCTTTACACCTCATTGTTGAAATTCTGCCCTGGACTGCATCACAGAACGCTTTAGATGAGGATGGGTTTTATTAGATGACAAATGCAGAGGTAAATAAGCAGTGAAAGTGAAACCTTTCTTTGAAAAATCAAGCACAATTTTAGTCTGAAACTAAAATTCTTGCTGTCTTCTCACGACCTGTCTTCTCTCAACTAAGGTCTACTTATTCCTCTGTATAGACACATCTGCTGGGCACAGTAGTTCCCCTCTTACAATCTGCATTTGCAATTAACAGCAGAATTGACATAATGTGATAGCAAGAATGATTTATTTTTTTTATTAAAGTACTTTCTGGTGGTGATTTTTTATATGCACACACATGTTCCTAAGCGATAGCGCTGCTCTTCTTTCCATCAGAGCATTCCTTAATTCCTTCATACAGCTGAATAGCAGATGTATAGCTACAATAGATCAAGAAAAAAGCATTAAAGGTCTTTTCTATAAAATAGCGACCTTCTAATGAGTGGGACCATGGAGGTTATAGAAAGTGGCAGTAATAAGTGCACGATTTAGGGGACAGTACATCAGCAAGTAGATCTATGGCTAAGCCCAATGCAGCAAGATGTGTCTTATCTGTTTTCGTAGCCATCTGTCCTTCCTGACCTCATGCTGTGTATAGAGAATACATGCAAGAGCATACATTTCTACTTCAACAGACAATCTTGGGGATGGGGGGAGGGAGGGAAAATTTGTTTGCTTTCTCTTTCGTTAGAGACAGCTGAGGAATTCCAGGGCAAACCAGCAAAACAAATACATTGTAGTAATGGGATGGTGGAATGTTTTTATTTTCTCAGTGTAACACTCATTTCAGTAGCTTCAGTTGCTGGTGACATGATAAAATGGTGCTTTTGTTTTTCACTAAAGTTCATTAAACATAACTGAATTCAATATTGACTAAGCTCTATAACATCCCTGTAAAAGTTATAGATAGAATGGGCATGTACCTACAGTGAAGCACCACGGGTCAAAGCTCAGTGTTTAAAAATACCTGCGTACAAACCACAGTTATGAGAACATCAGAGAGATTTAAATGGACTCTTTATAGTACTTCATCGTAGAATCAGGTTGCAGTATTTGAGTCCAAAAAGCATCCTGGAAAAGGGTTGGTTGGGCACTACAGCTGTAGCAGATATGTCATTAGGAGGGAGAGGTAAAAGGGGAGTGCCAGGGTCAATTAAGAAGAGCATTTATTCCTAGGTCTGTGCTCAGAAGGCCTTTGCTAGGGGTAAAAAGCTTCTGGAAAAATCATCTGTTAGATTCATCTCCCCGGAAAAGGTAAATTTGGAGTGGGGTTATTGTGTGAGAAAAGGCTGCTTTGCTGTTTCTTTGTAAGCCTGGTTTGCATGGTGTTGAACAGTTAAAGGAGCTTATTTTAATTAGCTGAAGTTGGGACCTGTAGTAGTTTAGTCTTCAGCTGTGAATTAGGAGTGCTGTTTGCCCTTATGCTACAGTGTAGAACTGCAGATCCTTTCTGCTTGAGTGTCTTATAGGTTGGACTGTAATAAACTATCTTAGAGTGAGAAAAAATTAGGGAAGGTCACGCGATGTGTGGGTTGGCTATAACTCATGAAAATGGAAAGAAAACCAAACCAACCCCACCAAACTGCAATGCAAGCAGTAGTTTTTTGCCAATATGAAATGTTTATGATTAAGTCAATTTACGGTGCGTAATTGTTCTGAAGGGGCCTAAAGCAGCTGTGGTCAGCACAAGGGGAAACCCTCCTCCTCACCATTCCCTATGAGTTAAATCACAGGTGCTTTGATGCCAGGCTGTGGCCTAGAAAGGGTTATACCAATACATGGTTCTTCCTGTGCTGTTACATACATACCAGTAGAACTTTTTTTCTTAATTAGTGATTAACTGTAGAGCGAATCTTCTACCGTCCTAATTTCTGCTGAGACCGTTTTGATCAGAGGTTTTCTCTTGTCCTCCCTGGCATAAAATGTAAAAATTTGAAAGAGACTTTATAAAGTTTTATCTCTTTGTTTGGATGCTTTGTGGTGCTACATAATGTTTTTCACCTGTGTATTTCAGCAGAATTTCAACACTTTATAATTTCAACTTAAATCAGACCCTTACCAGTAAAAAAAAAAAAAATCAGGCTGTTATCACACTCAAAAGAAACAAACACTGGTCATTTGTTTTTCCCTTTCTTGTCCTGAAATTATCAGCATTGATTTGAAGAGAGTGTTGCTTTTTAAAATACCATTGCAATTTTAAGGAATTGTTTAAAAGCTGACCTTTCATGAATGTCTACACTTAAAATGACTTTTCAGTTGCAGAGTGTGTCTGTGGCGGAGTTATAAGGGAAATATTGCCATAATGATGATAATAACAATGATATCAAAACACTAATAATGACAGAGACAGAAACACTGTCCTGGTGCCTCACCAGTTAAAATTAAAACATGCTGGGACCCTGGCATAGAGCTTTGCCTGATAAGTGTTATGACAGTTGAAATACTTTAGCTAGTGGTACTAAACATAATAAGCTGGGATGTGCCTCTTATTTTTTTGCCAACAGTGTTCTTCTAACTTGTGGTATTTGGAGAGGGAGAGAAAATATCTCTCAATGAAGGGTTTATCATTGGAAGGTGTTTTGTTTTGTTTTTGTTTTTTTTTTTTTTTTAAATGAAAAAACTGTAATTGAAGGGGAAAGTTACTATGTTTAAGCATATGTGGTGTGCAGGGATACCGTAGGAGCTTTCTGTATTGGTTTGCAATGTCAGCGTGTAGATATGAAAGGCTTGCCCTGACTTTCAGAGTAAGAAAGACCAAAGGAAGAAAAATAACATATAGACAGACTTTTCCTGGGACAATCACGCTAGCTGTCAATTAGATAAATTGTTTTTATGGAACACTTTTACTGCATGTTTTTTAACTTTAGCACCTGTTTTCTGCTTACATTTCTCTGGGCTATGAAGAAATTTTCCTCTGTTGCCACGAGGTTTTTTACTCCATATATCTCTGTTGCTTTCACTGGCTTTTGCATGATTTATGTTTCCTTTGCTTAGGAAAGGAATCAGACAACATTGCTTAATAGAGTAAATGTGTTATCACACTGTAATACACTAGTAAATGTAAAAGGTATATTTCAGCACAAGTATGGATGGAGAAGGCAGGATCTGCAATAAATATTTTACAGCAGGGAAGTTGTGTTTACTGACCTGTATAAGCTTCAGGGATTTCATTCTACAAGTGAGGTAATAGATTTGTTTTGTGGTGCACGCACGACTCCAACTCGTAATCAATATAAGCAGAGCGGTGTGGCACTCCTGCATGTATTGCATTGAGTCATTCCAGGCAATCAGATTTACATTCATAAAAGTTCTTGTTCTGTGGTATAACGTCTGAAGCTAATGTAAAATACAAAAGACTGCACAGTCCTCTGAAATTGAGTGATCCCTCACGTTTCAGCCAACTACACGTGATGTTTTCAGCAAGGGCTCTTATTCCAAGCATATGAATTGGAAGCCTGAGAGCCTGAAGGCACTGAGAAGTACAAGAGCCGCTAGTGGATTTGCATATCCATCTCCATTACCAGGGAACCAAGGGCTAGAATCTGTCACACAGAGGAAGGTGTGGAATCATATTCCCACTAAATAGATTGCTCTAAGAACTGGCCACATAATTCTCAATTATGCCATTAAACATCCACAACTGTAGTCTCGCTCCTTGGAATAACCTATTCCAAAAAGAAATGTGAGATAAAGGGTTTACACTCTTGCAGTAAAGCGGAGCAGAATTTGAGCTGTAATCTCTGGGTGAATTAACTCCCTGTTTCAGCAGAGCAGGCGGAGCTATTTTTGCTGCTCTGAGGGTGGGAAGCCACACATCATCATATTCTCTCATGGGAAAGGCTGGGAAAGGAGCTTGCTGCTGGGGAGAGTCTGAGAGAAGATATTTTGCAAAGGGTTCCTGCAGTCCCACAGAAATCTTTGTCCCGTTCACTTTGACTCTCGTTCAGCACAAATGGATTTCCAGGGCTACGCATCACTCTTTGCTCATTTTTCACGTGCACTAGAAAGCCACCGGTTTACCTAGAGGTCATCGTGACATCTGGCAAAGGTGCTTCAAAAGTGCCTACCACCAGTCTTGCCCACAAATGATACTGCTGTGTCTAACTGAGGGTTGGGATGCTTTTCTATAGGTCCTGTAGATTTCAACTAGATCCTGTAGTTACCAGCCCTGGCAAAGATAAAATGAAGTTTAATGGATGGAACTTGTCGTGTGGGGGTTTTTTTGGTTTTTGTTTTGTTTTATGATTGTGGGTGGGTTGGTTTTTTTTTTTCTTTGCGCTTTTGTTGTCCTGTCCTGGATTGTGTTTGTGGAATAGGCACATCTGAGAAGGGTGAGATTGACTATAAAACACTAGGACATTGGGCAGAAGATTTATAGGACAGTTTGTCAATTATATGAAGTTAAGCAACATAACATACTGAGGGGAGTTGAAAGCAACACAGTTCCTGGCACAAAAAGGAAATGGTGTGAAGAATAAAACAACACAAGTCTTACATCTTGCTCTCCCAGGATTCAGAATGGTCTTTACATCTGTTGTCTGCAGAAGTTCCGTTGTGCGTTGCTGGCCTTCACAGCCAAGGAGATGCTCTGCATCTGTTCCAAAAGGCTAGATCCCTTCTGAAAACATCAGCCTTGGTTTTGACAGATGCAGCTCAGCCAGAATACCAGATTTCAGCTTCTATGCGTCCTACAGATAGGTTTATGTCCCCTAGATGGCCATCCTATGGAGAGCTGCTCAGTAGCCTGGTGGGATGTATGTCTCTTGTCCCAACAACGTACATACATACTAATGGATAGTGGTGTCTAATGAGCCCAACAGTATTTCTTTAGTTTGAGCTTTGTCTTTTTTCTACCTCTGATTAGCCTGCTTTGCTCTTGTCAGCTGAGACTTCTTATGATACCTATTCTGAGATGAATGGCTCTATGAAATCCACTAAGCTTTACTTGGAATCTTCATCAGTGCCATCTCTTCAGTTGCATACGCAGCCCATGAATAACATGGATATTTTGGCTTTGCTTTTCTGCAAAGTTCTTTACTAGGCAGTCCATTAAATGAAAGCAAAGTGGTATCAGACCACTTTATGATGAAGTTCTGATTCCTTTAAGTTACTATGGTGCAGTGACATCTTAGAAAGAATCCTCATTAAAGACATTAATTGCTATAAAGATTTCCTCTGCTTATCTTACAGGGTTTCTCTTGTTTGGAGACAGTAAACAGTTTCTTGTCAAAGATGTTGTACTTTTCCTTAAAAGACCAAATATGAACGATGAAAAAGATCTAATACCATGTTTGTCCCAAAGTGTCAAAATTTTTGCAACAGAGAAGATAAATGAGGGATGGGAAGTAGGATGGAAGAGGGGAGGCTTTGAGGAGAGATGGTGTGGCAGGGGTAGGAAAGAGGAAGCCTGGGATCTCCTAGGGGGCTGGGGGGCAAGCTGAGATGAAAAACTTATCAAGAGGGTAGCTCAGATTAGATGCAGCCATTACCATGTGCATACTTCAATCCTCATCGCAGAGTTAGGATTAAGGCAACATACACTATGTATTGAAGGAAATGCGGCTTTGCTTGCAAAGTTTCAACTCTGCTTTAAAAACAACCCAAGTCTATACGTTTCCTATTTGTGACAAGTGCCATACGTGTTTGTAACTTGAGTCCCAAAAACCGTGTAGCCATTTAACAACTAATGTATAGTATTTAGTCTTTGGTATCTTACGTGGTTACTAAGAGACCTAGTAGTGTGCGGGTCACCTGATAGGACTGTTTTTCTCTAAAATGTGTGTTTCCTAAGAGGATGCTGCCTTGGGACTCCCAAACAAATCTCACAATTACTAAGCTCTCTTTTTAAAATGGTCTGGTGTGAAGAGAGACTGCATCTACCTGTATTTGCTCCTGGATGCAGCACCAGCAGTGGCAAATTGAACTCCGTGTGAGGGGGGCAAAAAACAATGTTTTTCACTGAAGGTAGAATTATTTTACTTCTGTGACTAATATTGCATTCACATGCTTTCAGCTCACCAATCCAAATCCTCGCATATCTATTTATATGAGGGGAGAAACATGCATACCGGAAAGTTTCCCTATCTTTGCAAATTGCCCTCACCAGTACGTACTGGATTTAGACTTAAAACCGATGAACCATTTACTTGGAGAAGATTAAACCACCAGGTTTGGAGAACTTCCTATCTCCCTCAGAGCTTGCATAACTCAGCTGATAAGGAAAACTTGGTTTTTATCACAAAATTGTGTGTCTGCAAGAGGGTAGCTGATCTGACAGACTTTACCGCTGCCTCCGTGAAAGCCATAGCAATTCCTAGGTGCTCTCCAGGTCTCGGAGGTGGACCATAAGGAATGCTCCAAAGGTCTAATGAGTTAGTGGGTGTACAAATTACTTGATAAGGTGAAGGATTGAAGGAAATGAGTATTGGCTAACAGGCAAGAAACAGTAGGAGTGGAATAATTGGATTAGCTTCTTTTATACTGGAAACAGTGTTCTTCTAGGAAGCTGGCAATTGCAATAGCAAGGTTATCTCATGCTATCTCTGGCTTAATGTACAGTTGCTTACCTAAAAAAAGCTTCAGATGTAAAGAAAGATGAAAAAGGCTTTGCTTAGAAAAACAGAAGCCCAAATTAAGGGCAAAATCTGTGACGCAGGAAGGTTATCTTAAACACAGCTGAAAGGCGTAAGTCTACAAGAAATAATTGTTTGGGCCACTAGAACCACCCTCATTCTACCACCTGTCCAGCTCTAAACCTAGCAGTTTATCTCAATTATCAGCCAACACAGAAGTGACTAGACCTAAACCATATCCCCTCTGTATTCCCATATCTACCTTTCCTGTAGCGTATCCTCCATGGACGGCCCACAGAGAAACCTGCATCTCTAGAGAACGGCCCTCCTGAGACTTTGGCAACCCCTAATTCAGCAGCTGAAGGCATTTGTGCCCCTCCAGCAAGGGGGTGAGGCAGTGAATTAATGTACTGATGAAGAATGATGTCTATGGAAAAGCAGAAGGGTGACCCTGCAGCCGGGGGAGATGTTCCACATTTGTGTCTTCCTCAGCTTGGCACGCAAGCGTGTCAGCTTAACTGATCGGAGACCATAAACTGTAAATATTTGGTACTTAAATGGCACCTTTTTTTTTTTTTTTTTTGAAGTCACTATTCATTCAGGACTGAAAAAACTCCAAAACACATGATGTGTTTTCTCCTTTCGAAGACAGGAAGCGTAACAACAGTGTTAATCTTCTGAGGACATTTTAAATTTAAACTGCCAAATATAAAAATTAATGAGGTGTGAGGAGATGCAGGCTTTTGCATCTGTCTATCAACAACTTAAATATGGGGAAAAAGAAAATAATCTACTTGAATAGCATCTGATTGTGTGCTTTCTGTTGATGCCTATCTTGGTTCTGAGAGGCACTTAGTGCATAGAAGAAGAGAGCACTTAATATCTGGCAAGACCAGCTCATGTGTCACAGTCTCTCAAAGTGCATTAATTTTCAAGGATGAAATCCAAAAAAAAAAGAGATGTTGCTCCTAATGTTCTTGTTTTGTTAAAGTTCTGACATAAAGTAGATATGGGGCTGGGGTGGGGGGGAGGAACAGCCAAGCAGAGGTTCGGTGGCCTGAGCTGGCAGCACGCGTGCTCCCTGGCAGCCGAGCTCTCTGCTTGATCTGGTTTATGCCTCAATTGAATTTGGTTTCCTACTGTCAATGCTCCTTTAAACCTTAATCCACGTACAACTTTTCTGGTCTGAAATATAAAAAAAAATTCTTTGACCATTTCTCTTCCTTTTCTACCCACAAGGTGAAATCCCGTAGGCCTAAAACTTCCTTTTTAGCAATATTATTTTCCTTTGAATGTTTACCGTTAAGATGCAGATAAGAATATTCCAGTTTTGTGGTTTTTTTTCCCTCTGGAGTTTTGTAATACTCCTGAACAATGTTGGAGATGCTGTCTGGGGGTTTCTTTTTAGTTCTGTACTAATACATGAAGCACACTGTTCATCTTTACATTGCACCAAACCCCTCAATTTTAATTAACTTCTTTTAAGGACTTCATTATGTACCCATTGACATTAATTAAGAAGTTCCATTGGCTTTAGCTATCAGTCACTGCAGTTGCTTCGGGCTAGATTCACCCAGGAGAGAGTTCCAGAATTAGCCACTGAAATATCTTAAGCCAAGAAGGTGAGTCTAAACTTCAACCCTCCGGAGAAGTGCAGCCAAGGCTGCCAGGAGGGCTCTACCTGTGCAGCATCTGATGCCTGATCTGCTGAGAAGCATCTTTTTAAGGGGCTAGTGGTGGCCAGAGAGGCTGCCTAGGAGGTTCAGGACTGGTTTCTCAGCCTGCCCAGTCTGAGGTGTTCAGTTTTAGGGCTACACCATGTATATTTGTTGAACGTACCCCAGCTTTTTCCCCCTCTCTCAGTTGTGGTCTGCACGGGCTGCTGAGCGGTTGTGGCTGGAGCGTGTGAGAATCAGGGGCTGTGTATGGGTAGGAAAGACCTTAATGTGGGTTAAAATGCCCTTGGACAAAATAAAAACAAATACATCCTGGCAACAAAGACTAGAGCTTATGGCTTACTTGTGGAGATGGAACAGTTTTGCCCAGAAGAATTGGAGTCTTTACCTCCAGAGTAAAACAGCCAGTGTTTTTAATTTGTTCAGTTTTTGGTGTTGGGTGATAAAAGTTCAGCTCTTTCTTGGACCTGACGCTGAAGCAAAGTCTATTGCATCTTGGATGATTCACCTTGCCGAAGTACTCAGAAAGCCTTCAAAGATGAGTGCTATGGGCACGTTGATTTCCACAGTTATTTTTTTGTTTGTTTGTTTCCCTTTCTTTACGAGTAGCAGATGGGAATTTTGCCTTGCCATGCTAGGAAACTGAAAAACTCTTATGTGTGTATTTGTGTATGCTTGTGTAAATAAGTAAATTTTGAGAAATGAATAAAGCAATCAGCCCGCTTCAGGAGTTTGCTGAAGGGAATGGGCATTTCACATATATTCTTAAGTCTGTTTATGGAACAAAACAGGAAAAAATTTAGGATTGTACCTATACTAGGCAGCAGCAATAATTTTTTTATTTCTTTGCCCAGGTATTTTCTGTATAACACACTCTGGTACAGCTTGTAGTTCACAGAATGATAGAATGGTTAGAATTGGAAGGGACCTTAAAGATCATCTTGGTCCAACCCCCTGCCATGGAAAGTTTTTACCCTTTTTAAAAATTACTCTTATCGCATAAGTGCACAAATCCACATTTTTAAAACAGACTGGTAACTTGCTTGAATTGAGATCATACAGAAGCAACAGCAGTTGCTTTAAGTATATATAAATTTGGTTTTTTAAACATATTTAGAAAGTGATGCCTATTTTAGAAGATACTGAGAACATCACCTTCTGCATATGGCTGATGGCACAGTTTGCTTTCTTCAAAACTTGAAATTATTCTGTGTTTATTGTTTATTTCCTTTATTCATTAACAGATTAGCTGGTTTTTTTAAAGCCGTGCCAGATGAATTGAGCAAGAGGGCAGAATAAAGTCTAAGCCTGTACTATTTTTGTCCAATGCTCATTAATCAAATGCATTTGGAAACAAATAGTGGCCTTGATTCACTTACCCACTATTATGCTGATGTAATTCCACCCGATTCTGAGGAAGTTTCTCTCTTTTACACCAGTGTGAGTAAAGAGGAAAATCAGGTCTTGCATCTCTCTAGCAAAATGCAATTTGTTTGCCAGGAAGGCTGGATAAAATGTAGATATCACACAGGCAATATGCCTCTAGCTGCTGTGCTTACCAGAAGCAGCTCAAAGAGAATTATTTAATCCTTGTTTGCATAGTAACTTCTGATAAATAATTCAAGAACGTATGGCCTAAAGTTTTTTAAGGCAATGCCTGGGGGAGAAACACGAGTCTGTTCCAGTTTTAACAAGGAACCAGGAACGCCAGCAGAGTTGTTGGAGCTGTATTCAAGCTCTTCGGACGTGTTTTGGTGTAAAAGGTACAGCGAAATGCACAAGAGGACTTTGAGACGTTTCACGGGGAGTTGTCACAAGAGGAAACGCACCTCTGTGCAACGCAAATATTGCACGTTTGTAGCATGAGAGGAAACTAGCAGGCTGGAAGATAGCTCTTTAGTAACAGGACTTAATAGTGTAATCCATTAAATCAAATGTCTAGAGAGTGGTGTTCCGAAAAAGGATATTTTTTTTTTTCCCCTTATTGCAACAAGATGCTTAATACAGGCTTGCTGACAGTAAGTGCTTCAAATTGGCTTCTCTTTTTCTCCTCTCTCTTTAACATGTTAAAGTGATCCTGATTAAGGAATGAAATTGGTATCATCATCTTTGGCTACTTTTTTCCTTCCTATTCTGCTTTTTTTTTTTTTTGACAGTATTTATTGATAAGACCAAAACAATTCTCTTAACCAACGTAATAACTTGAATTTATCTCTGTCAGGTGGATTCCAATACCATTATTACTTGCATCTATTCGCTACAGTGGGGTATGCTTTGAGTTAATACACAGCGGAATGTGAATAAGGAGGCTAAATCTGGTCCTTACATCATTGATATAGAAAGGAAAAGCAGGGGGAAAAAAAGTAATTGTTATTCCTGGTAACCTAGGGGATGTCACTGCCATTTGAAAGCTATTTGTTCCCAGTCTATCATGGTTTTTGGCATCCATACCTACAGCACCATATACAAACCTTTTATTTACTAATTATAAGAGCAGTCATCAGCTGCTTGTTTGCATTTAGAGCAAAATCCTGTTTGTTCTCATTCAATTCTCTAACCTTAGTTTGGTTTGGTTTGTGTTGTAGTAGAGTTCTGTATGACCATGTTCTTTTCATCAGCCCTGGTTTTGCTTCACTGTATAGAATATACAAGGTGGCATTGACTTTTCTAACAGAAGGACACATAAATGCTAACCTGGAACAGTTTACCTCAAGTTTTCAACTTCTGAGGAAGTGCAACAGCATAGTCATTTCCAGACTGTCGTACTCTGTAGGCAATTCTGATTTACTTCAAAATAGAAGTGTGTAAAGATGGATGTTAAGTGAAGCTTCGTAAGCAAAACACTACTTTTCTTATTCTTGCAGTACATCACTTTTATAGGAAATATTGCTAGATGTATATTTTTTTTTTATTGACTTTCTATCCCATTCTAATTCCAGTATTGTGCAGAAAAAGTGAGTTACCCCTGAGGTTTTCTTGGTTAGGTAGAAAGAATGAGAATCTCAGGCATCATAGAATCATTCAGGTTGGAAAAGACCGTTGGGATCATCGAGTCTAGCTATGTACTCTTTGTTCTTATCTGGGGTGTTCCTTTACATTGGATTTTTTTTTTTTTTTTGAGAGCTTTTAATCTTTTTTAGGGTGCCTGATTTTCCTGAACCTTTGAATGGGACTAAGCAATTTGGCAAGAAAGTAGTTATTCTTGCAGAAGGCTCAATAAATGAAAAAAAAAAAAAAAAAGTGCAAGTTTGGCAGAAGAGCAAAGTGAAATGTGACTGTAGTAATTGTTCAAACATTTTGCCAGGCTCTCCCAGGCAGGCTGTTAAAGCACGAGTATGGATGACAGCTGTGTATCTCCAGGTGAGGCTGATTTTGTTTGAAAAATCCAGTTTTGTTCTATGTAGATGATTTGGCTGGTTTTGAATTTCAACAAGGAGAAACGGTGTGTGTACCGTGCTTTGAGTTCACGTTTTTTTCCCCCTGTGTGTTTATCTGCAGAATTCCCATTGAGACTCTT
>VXBJ01005843.1:568237-607625 GCA_013400055.1 Nycticryphes semicollaris
TATTTTTTTTTTATTGACTTTCTATCCCATTCTAATTCCAGTATTGTGCAGAAAAAGTGAGTTACCCCTGAGGTTTTCTTGGTTAGGTAGAAAGAATGAGAATCTCAGGCATCATAGAATCATTCAGGTTNTCCTTTAGAATCTCGTGCTGTGCTCCTTTCAGACCTGAGGGGTAACAATACCATTTTAATCTCTCCATCTGCTGATGGCAGAAGATCAATGCTGTAAAATTGTGTATTAATATAAACCTCTGGTGCGTTTTGTTTGGCACTTTCATTATTTCCATCTTTCTTGGTATATAGAGGAAATCAGTCACAGGATACAGTTGTACCTGGGAGTAATTTTACAGTCTTGCTCTTTTGGGGCCTTTCTGCAGCATCACATAGTCTGGATCAGTAAGATACTAGACCTGTACCTGATTTGAAGTATTGGAGAAGTACCATTGAGTTCAGGAACTAGACGTCTCCAAGCTTATAAATTAGAGCATATGTGAGGATGGCATATTTGCTTGTTTTATTTAACTTGTATGTACAGAAAGCATGCTTTATTCTGGAGAAAATACAACCTTGATAATGAGGAAATAAGACTGTATCTAAAAGAGGTTGTTCTTTAAGAACCAACACTTGGCTTTCTGTGTGTAGTTTTATTGGTAGCAATGGCGTGTATTACTGCACTTTGTTCAAGGTGTGGAGACCCAGTTTTACAAGAGGCAACCCAATAACAGGAAAGCACAGGGGACGTAGTTGTAATGCAAGAACAGTATCCATTGAGACACTAAGTCATGAAGATGGTTTGAAGGGAAATGCAGCGTTGTTTGTGGTTTGTTGTTTGTTTTATTTAATATATACATTAATGCCACAATGCAGTCTTTTTTTCAGCAATATCAGTTCCATTGTCTGTAATGCAAGTGTTGAGTTTATCAGAGGTCAGATCTTGGCTAATGTTTTGGTAGCTCATGACTCTCATCTCCTGATTCTCATGCATGTCCATCTTACTATGGATTAACCATAGGCTAAGAATGGGCATGTAGCAAGTCACTCTCTGGCTCAAGTGACACGCTGCAGCTCATTTCTGTGAGTACTTGGCATTTAAGTCATCATTGCATGGGAAAAGCAGTATATCTCGCATTAGGAAGCAAGAGTATATTTTAACAGAGATTCCAGGAACGATTTGGTAGTCTGCTTTACCTGTTCAATCACAATTTTAATACTAAAAATTTATATTTCTTCCATAAATAACTACAAATACTGTGAAGCGCTATTCTGAGACACACTGTCAAATGTGACATACAGGATCCAACTGCTGAAAGGGGATAATGGATTTCTCTTTAGTCTCAGCTTTAAAAAAATAGAAAGCCTTCACTCTATGGTAGAAAATACTGGAGTAGGAAGAGTTGAGCTATTTTGAACTGTGAGCTTACAAACTGAACGCCCATCACAATTTGGAACTCAGATTATAATATAAACATTAGCATCAGAAATATTTCTGGAACTGGAAAATTACAATGCCTGGTTGTTTTTTTTTTTTTTTACTTTATGTGAAAATTCATTAATCTGATGAATTTTGAATTTTCCAGATCTGCTTACACCCACCTTTGTGAGCACAAAGTTGCAGTTAACAAAGAGAGGGAGACGGATGGGTTTAGCGCTCTGTTTTTTGCAATGGAGTAACTTCTTTAAGTGATTGTTGCCACCTGGGAGAAAATTTTGGCATTTCTGGAACTGGCAAAACAAATTGACAAAAGGCTTTGAGGTGCTGCTCCTGTGCATCACCATCAGGTTCAACATGCTCCTGTGCATCGCCATCGGGTTCAACAGCCCCTAATCGGTGCCTACGGAAGAAGACACTTCAGCGTTACCACTGAAGTTGATCAGGTTGTGTGTGATTGTAGTGAAGATCTTGTGATCACTTATGCAAATGAGTAATTTTATTCACGCCAGCGATCTCAGTGACTTCAGGGAGACTGCTCACAGTGGTTTGCCGGCTTGAGGCTGCTGTGTGTAAGTTGTGGCTGTTGGAAATCTTTTAATTATGTATTTTTCATTAAATATTGTATATCAAAAATAAAAAAATATCTTCCTCTGGAGCCAAAAAATAGTGGTGATACATGAAGTTACTCAGATGAAGGTGCTGGAGGTGCGGGAAGAACTGTCATCTTGTTTTCTAAGTGGCATCAATTTGTGTGGCTAACATTTTAGTAATAAAAAGCAAAATGTAAATCTGTAGCCTGCTGTGAAGGGAAGTCTACAGTTTCAATGAACACTGCAGGATCTACTCATAAATATTCATTAAACAGTGCCTTACTGAAAATGAAATTTAAGTACTTAAGGTAATGTCATAAAAGTAGCTGAGAAGCTCTTTCAGACATGTTTGAAAATAGAATAGGAAAGAGGGTAAGTAGGATAAAGTTTATGACTTGCTTTTTGATCTTAAAATATGGAATAAAAGAACTATAGGGTTAATGGGACTGAAATGCCTTGTCCCACAACTAGGGAAGCCGCATTAGCTTTTCATGGAAAACCAGTAGTGTTTCTGCCTCCTTGAACACATGTGTTCAGTTACATCCTTCCATAACATTATAATGTCAGGGTTTTTACTTCTTTACATCCAGAAAAATGTGAAGTATCGTGTAGCTCACAGTTCAGAAACTGCTGTTTTCCTTCTGGTGGACAATGTTGCAAAGTTGCTCTTATTCTAACTTTCAAATTTGTATTAAGAACCTCAGAAATAGCAGTTTGGGGTGATTAGAATTGGCTTCACTGCAGATGGACGTGATTATGACTCTTCCTTTTCATCACATGACAGTAATTACTTCCCTTCACACCATTGCTTTCCAGCACAAGGATGGTGAGCACTGAGGATGCTTCATTCCATGTGTAAGCCTGGGACAAGTACATACAAGCCAGTATGAAACAAACTCTAAGTAAATAATATATATTTGCCTACTTTGTAACTCCTTAATTATTTAAGCTCCCTCGGCTAAGAACTTTAACTATATCTAAGTATTGTAAGGCAAAGTGATTTTATTCTCCATTTGAAATAAATAAAAAAATAATTTTAAAAATAAGGGGGGGAAAATACTTTTATAAAAGTTCCATTATGGACAGTATTTCAGTAAAACATCTGCTACTGAATTATTGCTGTTAATCTAAAAATAATTGCCAGAGAAGGAGGAATAAAGATAATTTTTTTGTACGTGTGTGTAGGATTAACAAATAAAAAGATGAGTTAATGAAAACAAACCCAACAAAACAACCTTATATTGATAATATTAAGTGGTAATAACATAATATTGGTAATGAATGTGCATTCGTAAAGATCCTATTCTGCTTGTGGACCTTCTGTCAAGCATTGTGTAAGGTGGGAGAGTCTCCCCTGAACTCAAAAGACACAGGGGAATGTCACCATGAAGAGAGTGAAATTTGGTTTCTATTTAAAAACTCACTTATGTTTTGCTGCCTGAGCCATAACAAGGGGAGGGCACGAGGTCTGCAATCTGGGAGCAGATACAACAAATCCCTGATGGCAGCTTTGGCTATTTTTGCTGTTGCTACTGCCCAGGCAGAGGCTTCATGTCTGAGGTAGCCCTGGCAAGAGACATGGAAGGGGTAGGAGGGAGACCTGAGGCCATGGAGAAGTAGCTCCTGGGAGGGATTATCAAAATGTTCTTGAGATCTGACGGCAGCCAGCTCTGAAGTGTCCTACAGCTACTTTGTGTGTTGATGCATTTTCCTTCCTATTCCAGAACAGTATCTACCTACTTGATTTCTGTAAAATTGCTCCAAGTTGTTTGGTTGTTTTTTTTTTTTTTTTTTTTAAATATTACTTTTTANNNNATATTACTATTCACAGAACACTAAATATGTGCCCCGCAAACCTTTATAAAACAAGCTCCTGTACCTTTAAACACTATGCACGGTGTGCCAAATGCTTTCTCCCTCTGTCTCTGTGTACATGTCCCCAAAAAACAGCATGGGGGGACAAGGGGGAACCCATGAGGATACATACACTGACACATACCTAGAATTGCAGATGAAGTAGTTTGAGCCCTTAATTATTAGTCTATGCTCAAAATTTGTGCCGAACCGTTTCTACTGCGCTCTGGAAGTTCGATGCTATCCCTCCAAAAATAAAGAATCACAGATGTTGAAGTTATGAGACTAAATTAATTTGGGTAGCAGCCACCATTTCTTTCCCATCTCTCAAAAAGCAAGTATTACTGATGTTTTTTGAAGTCTTTTGTTTTGGTCATTGATCTGTTTGCCTGGGGAGCTGCCATCGTAGCTTGCTTGTTGACTGTAGCTAAAGTTTCTAAATTACCATTCTCAGCTGAAGATGTATCACAAGATAGAACAAATGACCTTTAAGGTATGATAACATCCTTTACCCATCAGGAATTAGTGTGCTGTATCCGTCATTCCTGCGGGTCTTAAGGTATGTGCCTGGTTCCTTACTGCCATCCCTGTAATAATGTTATAGCCTTGAGAGAGACACTTCTCTCTTCAGCGCAGCTATCACCAAAATTGGTACTCTTATTTCAGCAGTATTATTACCGTCGGGTGTTAACGTAGGTGATAAAATAGCAAAATACATTTTTGAACTAGCTATATTTTTATTGACCTTATTAATATTTTTTTCCCACTGAAGTTCTTATTTACCTTAATTGTTACCCTGTGAATAATCTCTTTAGATTAAGCAAGAAAGCTAAAAGCCCGAGAACTTAGTCTGAGGCTTTGCACAAGTAATTAAAACCTCATATGAAAGTGCTGGACACAGTACTCTAGAAACTTTACTGTCATTTAGAAAGAGAAATATGTACTGACTAGTAAAAAAAAAAAACAATTAGGTGCTTTTAATAACACACTTGCAAGACTTTACATGGTGTAGCTAATAAAAAGAAATTTAGTTTTCTAAGCAGTTGTAAATGAAAGACAAGACTTTTATCTGCAGGAATTTACAATGTATACAGTAATAAAAAATAATGAGTCACAATGAGAACTTCAAAGTGTCTGATTGAGGCTTCTAATTTTCAAGTTGAGAGGATTTAGCATTCACAAATGAACATGTTAGTTCGTATAGACTGATCTTTTAAGTTAATTAAGGTACACAAGCCCTAGGATGGTATCAGCGAGCCATGTGATTGTTAGTTGTTCCTTACTGGAGGTGTGATATTGGCAAGGAACATTGACATGGATGTGGCCAGAAGCTGTTACTTCTGCCTCACCTGGGAACATACTGTTAAAACCAGGAGTAGTTTTATGGGGGAAGCGACAGGATGCCAGGAGCTCTGGCTAATTGGAAGAGAAACTTAGAAATGTTGCATGGGTGTTTGTCATAAATGATCGTCTGAAACCAGTCTGAATGTGCTGATGCAGACCGTTCTGGCAGGTTAGTTCAGACCCTGGTGGCACATCCTCAGTGTAAGGACAGCGCAAAGGGATGAGATAACGCCTCTGAAGACACAGAATTGCTCTCACAGTACTTGTAGGGTGACCACTTCATCATCTTCAGAGTGAAAGCCACATGTGGGTAAATCAACCATTCCCTGACCTTCATGCTGTTTTCTCACAACAGTTACATAGCCCTATTTATAAGAATTAAGTATAATTGTCGTCTTTGCAATAGCTGTGCCCCCTCACTGCTTCTGCGCTCTCGGGTGTGCTGTAGGAAGTGTAATATCTCCCGGTAAGCTGGTTTTTAAAATTCACTTACTGCCACTTAGAGCTCCCTGTTGTACAAGTCACCTCTGTTACCAGCCCCGTCTCTGGCTTGCTGGAGTCTGGATTTAAATCAAAACTTGTGAAATGCTTCAGTGAGCTTTACATCAAATTTCATAGCCCAAGAGCTGTATATCATACAATTTGAGGACCTGCTTTTCGGGTGCTAGTCACTTCTTTCACTTCGCAGTGAAAATTCTTTTTCAATAACGTAGGCAATCTTCGAGCCTGAAGGAAGAGAAAGACTAGGAATAAAGTACACCTATGGGTTCATCACAGAGTGAACCGTCAAAAGCAGTCAGAAACATCAAAGGACAGTCTTATTTAAAGCTAAAGCTAATTTCAGGACACTTAAACTGCTGGTGATGTTATTGGTATGTTTATTTGAATCTGAAATGTAGATGTTACTTTGAGAACATAAGATAGGTGACTGTGTAGGCAACAGTAGTGGTGTTGTGGCTTGCATTAAAGTGAAAGGAAAATGGCACAGAGAAAGAGTGAGTCACCTTAAAACCAGGGGAGAATGACAGTGGAAAAACGTGGATAAATAACTATAACAAAAGATAGCAGTCAGAGAGAGGGTATCCCATTGACAATAATATTATGCTTTTATTTCCATAAGAGAACACGAACACAATTCTAAAATTGGACCCACCATTACAGGGGATCATAGAATCCTAGAATGGTTTGGGTTGGAAGGGACCTTAAAGGTCATCCAGTTCCAACTCCCCTGCCCTGGGCAGGGACACCTCCCACCAGACCAGGTTGCTCAAAGCCCCAACCAGCCTGGCCTTGAACCCCTCCAGGGATGGGGCAGCCACAGCTTCTCTGGGCAACCTGGGCCAGGGTCTCACCACCCTCACAGCAAAGACTTTTTTTCTGGTATCTAATCTAAATCTCCCCTCTTTCAATTTAAAGCCGTTACCCCTTGTCCTGTCACTCCACTCCCTGACAAAGAGTCCCCCTGCACCTGTCTATTGGGCACTCAACTGGCTAAAAGAAGACTGAACCTTCTGTTCTGTGGCTTCTCAGAAAAGTGCAAAATGTTGTGTTTTGCTTAATATTGCTTCACTTGCCTTTTGTTTAGAAACCAGATGTGGGAGGAGAAAAAGGCCACCTGCCTCCCACTGATTTTTTTTTTTTTAATAACTGCTTCTTCATGTTATTTTTTGGGAAAACACTTGCTAATGGTGTCAAAATTAAAAAAATTAAAAAAAAAAAAAAAAGGGGGGAGGGGATCCCATAGCTGGTCCACAGGAAGGACTGTCTGTCAGCTGCTGCTGCCATGTGGGAGCCTCTTGCAGTCAACCTCTGTAACATGGTTCAGTACATCTGTAAACCAGAAAAATAAACAACACTAAGAACTAGAAATCTTTCTGAAAAGTCTGGGGGAAAAGAAAAAAAGCAATGCAGGACTTAGTTTTGATGATATAAATCTTTGAGGTGATACCTCTCCGAATGGTGTGTTCTTAAAAGAATACTAATTAACAAGGTGGGATAACTCTCTAAATCTCTTTTCTTCCTTTGAGTGTCAGGAGAATGAAACGCAGTAGCTCTTAATATGTTTTCATCCAACTGCGTTTATCTCCCTGGCTAAAATTATTCATTGATCGCTAATCACTGCTAGCTGTTTATACACAACAGCGTTCCCATGTAGCATGCGGCCTATTGAGGATTATTGCTATAGTAGGAGCTAATCAATGAAAACCACTCATGACTCTCTTAATGAGGTGAGAGTGAAAGGGTTTTTCTTCTGTTTACGGCAGGAATGGATCTGTCAAAACAGACATAGCTGTTCACAGCCAGCAGGAAAATAGGTTTCAGCATTAGATCGCAGACACCATTTTTCTCTTTCTCTATAATAATATTAAAGTTGAAAAACGATTATTCCGGTCCCCCTTTATTAAACAAGCTATTACAAAGCAAGTGAAGGATTTCTGCACCTTCAATTTTCCACCTAATAATACTAAAATATATCCATTGTTGCTTTGACAATATTAATGCTATTTTTTTCCCCAATGCCTAAAGCGCAGAGAGTCTCACCATTTGCTTTGCCAGCTTGAAACAAATTGTGGCTTTAGATTTTTAATATTAAAGACAGGGTTTTTTACCGGTTTTCACTGTGATTAGTTAATTCACTGGCTTGGTATTCACCAGTAGACTAGACAGAAGTTAACTAAATCTTTGCAATAGCCTTTGGATTATTCTCAATATTGCCAATAATTTGCCCGGAGACATATCTGTTAATTTTAGAACTCCAAGATACCTTAAAATAAAGATATGTCAGATATTAGGTGTCAAGGCAGAGTTAATGCCATTGGCCTACACTTTTTCTAGTTTACCCTGCCGTGTTTCTGCCATTAAAGCTCTGGTATTTTTGGAGGTGCTGTGTTCTCAAAGCTCTGCTGATTTATTAGACAACAGTGAATTCAAACCCCCTAAAAATAGACAAGTAAAGTTTGGGAACATGTTCATTTTTGCAATCAGAAATAGGATGCAGAAATAGCTTTTCCCAAGCATGTGCTCTGAATGTCAGGCTACAGCCACAGGCTCCTTCTGTCTCATCCCCAAGCAGTACGAAATCTAAGATGGAACCGTCTTCATTGGAAGATCTTTTAGGTAATTCTTTTCAATTATTTATGCTGAAAATATTCCAAATGCAAAAAGAAGCTAAAACTTCTTAGCTTATGCAGATTCAAAGAGACTTTGGGGACATCCATTAATATTTGCATGCTGGATAGTTTGGTGTGTGGCTTCAATTATCTGGAGCTTGATCGCTGTGTGTAATCATAATTTGTTCATAAAACTACCCAGGCCTGTCAGCACACTGCCTGAAATTAAGCTTCTTCTGCTTATGCAGAGCTTATGAAAAGTTGAATGGCAGTTCATTTTCACAAAACATGACAAACATAAAAGAAATTATGAATTAATTTTAAACCCTGCTTAGCAGAGTCTTATCAATTTGATGGAGCCCTTTGTTTTACGGGAGTCTGGCATCAAGAGCTGATACGCTTAATTAGTATCAAGCATCTCAGAATGTCTGTGACTGATGGGTTAGATCATTAGATGTCCTCCCCCAACCTCCCCAGGTAGAAATATAACAGTTTTAGTTAGGGAACATAATTTTCACACCTTTACATCAAATTAAACACATGAAAGTGGGATTGCTACTGCAGATGAAGCAAAGACTGGCGCAGCCCAGGAAAATCAAAGGTAAATAAAATCCCATTTGCTGCTGTGGGGACTCTAGATCCGTGATTAGTGTTCTGGTCTGGGAATATTCCTCTGATTTGAATGTGAACTTAATATGTTTTCATTTAGCACTTGAAAAAAATTAACCCAACTGGCATAAGCAACCAAGAGTGTCAAATAGGTTACTAGAATCATCCAATAAGCATTTTTTAGGGTGTACAAATTCAAGAACATTTTCCTTTTATTCAAAAATTATACCTGGATGCGAAGGATGTCTGGTATCAGTAGGATCTGAAAGCAGCAGGTACCTTATGCTGTTAATCTCCAAATAATTTTTTTCAAAAAGCGCACTGAGATAGAGGTGTCACTAGCATGAAAATAAGGATTTGATTCTCAAGCTTAAATTAAAAAGTATTAACAGGTATTGCCTGTCTCAGAGAAACAGGGAGGGAAAGTAGATTAATAATACTTAAGGACATTAGAGATTGTCTAGATTCTTCTTTTCTCTCATTAAGTGAAGCCTTGTAATTAATTGCACTGACTTCCTCGAGGTAATTCCTGAACTGTGATGGTATAACAGGACCATGACTTGATCTATAAAATTATAGAATAAATTTAAAAATCTTTAAATGTCTTCCGTACTTGCTTATTTTCAGAAACAGCTAAAGAAGAAGGTAGGTATTCAGAGAATATTGCATGAAGTTATACTATTAAAGATGTTTAGTTGAACTGTAAAATTTTCTGTAGATCCAAGTTTAGCTTCAATGTATCTGTGTGGCAATAAAGGTACTCTTGAGTTTTAGAGGCAGGTTCTTGCCTGGGATTATGCAAATAATCACAATGATGCTGAACTTCAGGTCTTTGATACGTTAGGAATCTTTCAATGAAGTCAGTCCGATTCTTTGTTGATATTTTCTGGACTTTCAGTAGGGCCCAGCTATGCCTCATTGTTTGCCCCTACTGGTAGGGTTCCCATTGGGGTCACTGGGATAATTTGCTGAGGAAGAAGGACAAGGTTTCATGTATTTCTTTTTTATGTGCAAAGAGAGGAAAAAAGAATGAAATTGCCCTCAAATTTCTGAAAGGAGAAATAAGGTAATTTTTTTTTCTCCTCAGCTCTGCAAGGCTGACTTTTTTTATCTATCTCTTTATCCTTTTCATTTCTGTTTTTCAAGAGTATCCTGGCTCAGAGAGTGTCTCAGATCAACTTATGTTCAGATTGCACTGATATAAATAGTTACAGTTTATGCACCTGCAATGAAAGCCAGGACTTGGAGCAGACAGTATAATGGTTCTGATCATGCTGAGTATTACATTGAGGAGATATAAGGTGTCCTGAGCTTTTCATAAACCTTTCTGTGACTTTCATAGGGTACTACTACTGTCTGTACTTTGGATATTCCAGTTGCACCTACTGTGGTCTTTAGTTTCTTGCTGGGGCACTGACATACCTTGGATAACTCTACATTCCAGGTTGATCTCTTGTCTAACTTGTTGTCACTTTCCATCCGTTTCATCCATTTTGGGGTGTATCTAGGTTTCCTTCTGTCCTTAAAGTGAAAATACTGCAAACTGGAGGAGCACAACCTATTTCAAGAAACCTGGATTCTCTCAGCAGAAGAGTATTTTCATGCTGGTAGCCGTGCTCTCCCAGGAGGAACCTCGGCTTAACTTTAAAGGCAGTTGTCACTGCTGGTCTTCATTTCTCATCATTTCTAGAATTACTGTACTGTAAAAGTAATTTCTGAGATATCATTACAGATTAAGACAAAGCTTTTTCTTTTTGTATTATGTAGCTGAGAGAGCTCTGGTATGTCTAAGAAACACGTTGGTGTCAGGGGAAAAAGTGTTTTACTTACCTTACGTTTCAAATTTAATAGCTACTAAAAGTATTTACTCGTTATGTAGCTACCAGCCTAAAAAGCCTATCAAACATGTATCATTGGTAATGAGCATACTGCCTCTTTTTTTTTTTTTTGTATTAATGAAATGACAAGCAATGCAGCTAATGAGGCACAACTTGGGAAATATGTAGAAAGTTCAAATTCAGTCCATGTGCTCAGTGTTTAAAAACTGAATCACTCCTTCCTCATCTCAGGCCTTTGATTTCCAGTGTGAAAGTGTGGTGGTGTCGTCTGGATCTTTGAAGAACTTGCTCTTTTAGGGTTTATTTATTATTATTTATACATTAAAAACTGCTAGGAACATATAGCAAAAAGATTTCTCTTAGGCATATAGAATAAAGAACTTGAGTGTCACGTACACCATTTTGAAACATTTGTTAAGTTTTTTTAAGCATTATGGAAGCTTCATACCTGCTTATGTGAGTTCACCCATCTGAACTTGGTGGGGATGGTTCCCTTTTTTGGAAAGAAAAGGTTGGGTTTGACTACATTTGCGCATTTTATTGATTCTCTAGAAATGCTCTGCTAAAAGTGGTTTGTTTTTCCTGCATCTCTGCAGTAAACGACGTGCTTCAGAGTAGTGCTGGGCACTCTAAAATGGTCAGTCTGTTTACTATGATTTTTGTATGATCTTGAGTGGCGTGTGATTAAAGGGATGATTTTGAAGTTTCACACTGCAGCTTTGTTAATGCACTTGGCAGTTTTCAAGTGGTGCTAGTGTAGGAGTCGTGGAGTGGTTCTTTATACCCCTAGCACAGTAAACCTTTAATGAATAGTCCTTTTCTGTCTACCTCTTGCCATGTGCGGTTCAACCTTTTACGGGAAAATGGAGAACTTGATGCAAGCTTAATGTCCAGCTATGAAAACTGGGGGCTTCAGTGCTACCTTTAGTTCCCTTCCTGCCTTTTAGCACTCTTGGATGTTTGCCAGAAGATGTGATAAATTAGACTTTCCCCTCAGATTATTTACTTTGATTTCCGAGCCCTATGCCCATTAACCTAAGTGTGCTTAAGTTATACTCCTCGAAACGTCTGCCAGCCTTGGCCTCCTCCGGAACATTTTCTTCCAACCTCTAAACAGTCAATTTGTCCTGAAAATGGAACTTCTGTACTAAACAACAGGGAGTGGAGGAGGGTAGGACAATTGCACGGAGCAAGAGGCTTGAAGCACCTGGCAAATATTTGGCTGTTGCAGTTCTTCCCACAGGAATGTAATGGGCTCCCTTCTCCCACCATCTGGAAGACGGAGCGTTTTTGCCAGCGGAGGAACTTGCTCCACAGTCCCCATCCTGCCTGCCTTCTGTTCTTTTCTCCTCAAAGAGCATTCTCTCCCTTTCTCACTTCACAGAATCCCACGTGAGAAAGTAAATGGAGGTGGGAGTACTGTGGGATGGATATTCCTCAATTTTGCCCAAAACAACATGGAAAGAAATTACATTCCAGCCTTTGAGAGCATTAAATGTGCTGACCTGTGGAAAATGATGGTCCATGTTAGTTCTGAAATCAAGCTGTGCTTTTTGTTATTGCAAATCATATTTGAACAGCTTCCAGATGATTTGGTAGAATTTCTTGGATGCAGCTGAAACAGAATGTGGTACAATAGCTTGGGGTTTATTTTGTTTTGTTTTCCCATCACCCCTTACCTAGAATTTCTCTGAGATGAAAACTGTGGCTCTGTTTGAAACCATGTTTGATTGTCAAAGGCATGAGTCTTGTGTGTAACGCAGGCGCTAGTGATCTGCATTAATGCATCTTTAAATCTACCGATCTGTTGATGTTGGTGATCGGAACTGTGCTCAAAGAGTTGATTAGAGGCATTAGTCCCGCAGCATTAGTTTTGAGTCTTTCTTATAGCACAAAGTAGGTGGCTCACTCTTTTATTTTTTTAATGTAATTAAAGATGTGAAAGTAAATGACTGTTTCTAGTTGTTTATGATGGAGTATTTTAAGCATACTTAAATGTTTTACCTTCTGTCTCTTGGGTTAAGTGGGCACTTTATGTAACTAGCAGATTCTCATTATTGTTTTCTAACAGCAGTCATACAAGCGTGTTGCAAGGACATTTAAATACACCCCCCCAGGTTAAGTGTGGTGTAGGTGCAGCATTGCAGGATCTGTTGTGACTGGTAAGAGAAGTCTTCTGTTCTGCTTACTTGACCAGAAGCTGGAAAAGGCCATAAAGATGTCAAAATTTCTCATGGCTGAGCCTGGAGCTTCTCTGAAATGGGTTACGTTTTACCACTCAGGCTGGTGAAGTGAAAGGCAGGGGTAGAGAGGAGACCATGAACATTTGTTGTGATGATTCTGTGGATGGTAATGTCAGGCTTAATGTTATAGCAACCCCCTTGGAAGTGAAGTCAAGAGCAAGCCGCTCTGCTGCTACGGGGGCTGGTTAAGCAAGGTATCAAAGATGCAGTAGATGGCAGCAAACTTAGGGGGGAAAAAAAAAACCAGTTATTTAATGGTGTTTGTTTAAAATGTTTCCCATAAAAATACTGCATGCATCTTTAATGATCATGGATGCTGTTTCCTTTGCTTGTTCTTCATTTTGGACACCAGTTCTCACAGACTTTTTACATATAGGATTAAGTATGTGTGATAATCAACAACTGGTCAGATTAACAAAATTGATGTTAAAATATTAATATTGCAAAGTCAAACAGTCTTTGCTTCAAAAAAACCCAAAACAACCCAAACCCATAGCATTTACTCCAGGGCAAAGCTTGATTTGAAGCAATGTGATTTGAACTTCTATCCATAAATAATGTTTTGTAAAAATGGAAGCACAACTTTGTGAATTGTTAAGAGCAAGAAACATTCAAATATTTGAACTACGAATGAAGTGTTATTTAAAACGGTAATTGGATGTTGGTTCTGGGATTTATTTATTTATTTATAGTCTTCATTTCAATACTGCTCTTGGTGTGAGAGTTATTTCTTGGGGAAGTTTATTCATTTTCAAAGTGGTAATGAAGAACTGACTCGCTTGTGTTCGAGCATCTACCAAAGAAATGGGGTCACTCACTGTTGTCTTTATGTGATATTTCTGCTTCATGGAGAAGACAGAGGTGGCCTCCGAGATCCCAAAGTCCACAAAACCTGACAGAGATGTGGCTGATTTAGGTGCACAAAGAGAAAGTAAAGGGGAACTGAAGACCATTTCAGTTAACTTAATTTTCTGTAGCTTGAGACAGTTTGATTCTCCAAGTTGCAATGTCCTGAAGTTTGTTCTAATCAGTTCTAAACGTAGTTTTTATAAATCAGGCCTTCCTGTACGTGTTATTTTGGTGTGCTATTTTTAACCTCCCTTGCTGCAATTATGTTTAAGTGATGAAACCGAGATAGGTTTGAGCACTCTGCTGGTATGCAAGGCAGGAGCACCTCAGCCCTTCATTACTGCTGAGACCAGTTTTACAATCCCCATCCTGAAAACCGAATAGACAACATTCTTTTGAACCTGCCTCCCTCCTCTGAGTTGTTCAATACCTCATTTAAACGACATATCATGTCTCCTGGTTCATCTCCCTGTGCAAAATATGAAGGGAAAATTACTGCAGAATCACTAAGAGCCCAGCTGGCAGCTGCTGCTGCTGGGGCACTGCTCACCTGTATTCCCCCCGTCATGCCTCCCCTCCTGCTGCAAAACATCACACGCTGGTGAATTGTGTGGATTTAATGGCATTCTTGAAAACTGAGTTGAGAAAACAAAAGGATGAATACAGAAATGTGAAGTAGAAATTATGTTTATAACTTATACTTTTTTTTTCTTTATTTAAAAAAAAAGATGGATCCAAAAATTTTAGTGGCGCAGTGACACTAATGAAGCAATATTCACCTGATGTGAAGACTTTAAAATGCTTACCTTTTATTTAAAAAGAAAATAGTTGTGAGGAACTGTCCTTCAAAAAGGACTTGTAAGATATGTATCTTAATTCCGTGATAAAAAATGTTATATGGAAAAATAACAATCCTAAATCGTAATCTTAAGTAACTAGTGGACTGCGGAGAGAGATAACTTGGAGTCCAACTTCTAGCTTCCTCTCTAGTTTTGGAGAACTCTGACTGTTGTGTTTCAGAACGTGTTTGTTTTCATAGAAATAACTGTCACAAAAATCTTTAAGGAAGTATCTGATGCAGAAATATGAAGCACAGCAGCAAGAGTGGGACGTTGCCACAGTGGATTTGAAAGACTGCATGGTTGGTTTAGAATTAGCAGAGGCAATAGCATTAATAATGTCTCGCGTTACTGCATCGATTACCTGGTTCACTGTGCCATTGAAGAAAGGGGTCTAATAAATTCCATCTCTTGCTGCTGAAGGATATTAGCCATCCGCTTCCTGAGAGGTTTTAATTTGTAGAGGTGTGAAATGATGTTTGACCCAAGCGCGTGTTGAAAACAAACCAATGACAAATATGTCTATTTAACTGCAGCTTTAAAGATTCTGTTCAGGAAAAAGAAGTCAGTGAAATCATTTCATGTGTATAGTTTTACGTGGTAGAAGAAATCTACATGCAGATGCTAAAATGTACAGAGCAACTGAGATTTTATTTTTTCCCTGCCTCTTGTATTCAGCTTGAGACAGGAAATCCAAAGTGTGCACTTTAAAATATTAATGTAGTGTCTCCTATATGTCCCTTCAATAATGAGGAGGATTTCAAAGAAGAGTGCAGCTTAGTTATTTGAATTTATTGTAACCTGTTTTTTTTGCAACCATTTAGGAGACAAGGGGACAGATTTTTATCAAAAGATATTAATGCACTGAAATTCTGGAGGAATTTGCAGCTCTGTGTTAAAAGCAAAATGTGTGTTGGAAGAGTGGTGCATGGGGAGCCTGTTTGGCACTTAACTGTGAAATCCAGTTATTAGTGTTTCTGGGTGCTGCTGGAATGGAAATATTATAAAAACCTGATCTGACCCCATAGCTTGAGCCATCCAATATAATATATGCAAGGATGTTAGATTTTTTTTTTTTGGGGGTCCTTTTACTTGAGTAAAAGTTCTAATTATAAATCAGAAAATATCAGTATTGCTAAAACAACGGCCTGTATTCCAGCCAGTCCCAAGAACGATCACCAAGGAACTGGATTAAAAGAGTCAGAGCTCTGCTAAGGGCAGCTTGCTCCGGTGTGGTAGAGCCTTTATTAAAATTCCAATTAAAATCCATCAAGAGGAAGGCTGCTGTTTGTTTTGCTTGTCCTGAAAGCCACACGCATCCTTGTTCAGTTGACAGGGTTGTTTGGTTGGGTTTTTTTCCCCCCTTGTAAATTGTATTCATGTTTTGTAACACTAATGTCTAGAAAGGTATAGAAGCAGTGTTAGGGCTTGGGGCTTCTGGATAAATTGTTGGTTTCTGTAGTAGTGTTTGGACTGTGTATGTATATGAGTGGGCTACAGTATTTCACAGGAATTTGTGTCCCTTCATATGTGAAAGGATTAAAACAACAGTGAACCATGTATCTTGGTGACCACTTGTGTGCATTTGAATTGTTTGTAAAGGATATTCTCACTTTGCGTGACCCTGTAAACATTAATGAAGCCAGGCTGTACTTTCTTAAGATTCTCTCGCAGTTAATATTTGAAGAATTTGTGTGTGAAGTATTGTAATGGAGAAGCAATGAGAGCATAGGTTTTGAAAGCTGTAAATTTTGCATAAGGTTAATAGCCAGTGAATATCATTAGCAAGCACGTGGCCATGGATGGCTGGAGATAAGTCCACGAGAGGTTCCTGGGAGGGAAAACTCTGATCCTAAGAAGTACTATCTGGTGTTCTTGAAGCCAAAGGGGTGAGGAGTATGACTGCAGCCTTTTAGGATTTTCTAATCAGGTTATTGATATGATATTATTAATAAGTAATATTAAACTTATAACTTCATATATAAACTTGTATAAATTATGAACTGTTGTATCCTCATTAAATATGGGAACTCAAATTCTTTTCTAACCCATATCAGTAAGATGCATCTAGCTTACGATCGGGAATATAACAGCTTCATCCCAACTTGTTTTCACATGAGCACGCTTGCCTGTAGAAGTCCTGAATGGCTCCATATTTGCTGATCCCAAGGCTGGATGAGATTACTAATAAAGCTAATGTCCCAAAAGGAACCTACTTCCCAATGGGTTGGGTTTCACTGGGTCACCTGAATAAGGAGTGATAGCCCAAGCAGAAGCTTCAGGTGAAGCTACAGAAGCTTTTGCACAGGTCACGGGGCTCTGGACCTTTGACTCTGCCACTTCTTGGTAGTGCTGTGCCCAGAGATGCAAAGCTGTGATCCCTGGAGAGCTGGGCTGGCTGGAGATGCCACCGTGCACGCTCTCAACCTGTGCATGTCACCTCAGGGACATAACTGCTCCAATTCCACCAACCACGGGGGGCTGCAGCTGAGGATGGGTGCTGCGTGGACACAGGGGATGTTATGTTTAATCTTTGCTGGGACTAAATGCACAAATCCTTTGATGGCTTTAATGAAGTTTACAGCAGTTAGCTAACGTGATATGCAGTGCTTGCTGTAGGTGGCAACGGTATGATTTGCTGAATTCACAGGTTTATGAAGTGTAGCACTAAAACAGCTTAAGGCTTCATCAGTTCTAGTTCTGCCATTAAGCATTGCCACGACCTGCAAAATGAATATGGATGACATCTGAGAAGGTTATGCTAATTAGTTTAGCTGAAGTCATTTCATGGCTCAGATGACGTAAATTAATATTTTTAACTCTAATGGGAGGAACAATTGAAAGCATCTCTAAAATCGCAGCATCAGAAAAATAAATATTGCTGTAAATGTGGCTCTGTGATGATGACAATAAACAGTGTATGATACATTATTCTAAATATCTCTGTATTGAAAGATATGTGGAGTAAGTCTGATATGTAACTTTTAGGCTTTAGTTTCTCACAGCTTGATGTGTTTGCTGTACTACTCTGAAGCAGAAGGTAACAATTCATAAATGCGATAGAAGAATTTGAACGTTATGAACAGAGAGTTTTTAGAAATTAAATGTTGTCATCTTAGTTTGAAGTTGGTCTTTTAGAGTGATAGATGCAGAACCAATTAAATATTTCAAGGTTGTTTTTTTATTCAATTTCAGTATAGGTGACCTGCTCAGTTGAGCAAGTCTGTATTTGTATGATTAAAACTACCGTCCATATCTTTGCTCTTCAGATATTTATATACTCTGCTTTTTATGCGGTGTCATGTGGAAGGCCCAGGTTAACTTTATTTTCTCCACAGAGAAGCTGTTCTTCCTTTTGTGTAATGTTATGCTCATGTTTGTTAGAGGTATTTTGGACTTCCAGCTGTTTCTTATACAGTATCTGGGGGTGGGGGGAAGTGCTCCCTTAATCATCGAAATTGCTGAGAAAGGAGGGGGGTGGGAAATCATTCTACATATATCTTACAATTTTGGAGACACACTGTGCACCAACTATAGATTATGAAATTACAGTGAGTAGTTATGATACTGAAAAGAATGTAATGCAGGAATGGAATAAATAGAATTAGGTTAAATGGAAAATTCTTTTTATTTTGGTTTATGCCCTATGGTTTACTTCAACAAAACTCCAAGAGACCTGAACACGCATGAAGAACCCACTCATAAAAAGCATTAAGTCTAAGACAGCAAGTGCACCAGGGTATGTTTGAATATCATTGAAGATGTGATTGTAGCATATTTAGACATACTTCTGCATTATTTATGAGTGATGGCGGTAATGATGGAACAACTGAGGTAAAATTGTAGAAAACCACTGTGAAACTTAAAATGAAAGCACTTGGCCAATTTGTGCTACACCGCCATCGTTACCTAAAGGAGTTCTGTTAAGGTTGATTGAGGTATGTCAGCCTTAACTCACGTGCCCTCATAGAATCACAGAAAGAAGTGATTTCAAGTGGAATCTGAAAACTTATACACAAGTGAATTTTGGTCAGACTGAGGTAATCCAAAGATAACCAGAAAAACGGTTGAGGATCAATAGTGAGGAGCTGTAGAGAGACACCTCCAAAAGGCCACTGAAGGAGGGACCAGACTGGTGGGAGAATAACCATGGCAGAACAGATTAAAAGAAGCACAGGACGTTTTTGAAGTCGTCATTGTATTTTACAAGTTTGTTGTTGATTAATCACTGTAGCAGCTAGTGTAAAAACACACATGTAAGCCATAATGCTACCGACTGAGGGTTTAGCAAGTAAATTTGTGTAATCCTTTGAGGGCTTCTGTACAATGTTGTCTCTTACTGGGCCACTTTATACTTTCATATGTGTTTTGTGGATAAAGATACATAAGAACAGGTGAGATCTGAGAGAGTTCTTAAATTGACTTTCAACCTTTGACAAGTTGTCCCACGTAGGGCTGTACTGTAGCTTGAAACCTTGGACAGTTGGTATGAATTATTTTGCAGGCATAATTTAAAGCATTTATTGGATTGAACCTTTCAGCAGCAGCCTAATGCAAACAGTCTTTAGCGATCTAAAACATTGTGATAGCCCCACGTGAACTTTCCTTTAATTTTTTTTTTTTAATCTCAGGTTTTTGACAAGTTTGACCCTGATTCAAACCATTACTTTAAGGGCAGTGGCTGTCAGTACATGTCTTCCCTGTTCTAATGTTTGTGAGGATGAGTGTCAGTGAGGTTAACAGCCATAACCTTTGGAGTCTGACACAGGACTCTGTTACCTCTGTAAAAGGCAACCTGGTAGGATTTTTTTTGTCCAAAAACATAATTTGTCCATTTTTTATTTTTTTTTTTTTTTAAATGCTTTGCATGGATTGAGTTTCTAATTAAGCTTGTTTTTCTATTGGGATGTTTATTTCACAAGGAGATTATTTCCAGTAATGCATCTCAGATAAACAGGTGACAGCAAACCACAGACAAATCCATCGCTAATTCTAGCGTTATCAATCACTCTTTAAGATAATGCACAGAATCTCCATAGGCAAACATTTTACTCTGTTCAATGTGTTACTCTATGTCAACTGTTGATAGAGAGGTTTTTAAATGATTTTGGATGTGTCATGCTCCACTTAGAATTCTCTAGCTTTTCTATTGATAACTGACGAGGCGCAACTGTCATTTGCATGAATGGAAGCTGTAATTATAAATGTACTGCTGGCCTGTGCTGGAGTCAGGAATGTAGAGAAATGTTTGCTAATGTAGAAATATAAATAATGGTTGTAAACGTTCAGTCTTTAGCATGAAAATAATTTTTCAGACCGTTTGAGAGGGATTTTGTTTTTTAAATAATAGTATTAGGAGGCTGAATTTTTAGTATTTACTAGGCTGCAATTAAGTTGTTGACCATGGAAATAAGGTTGGCGAGAGCGGTGTAGCCATTTATCAAACATGAGAAAACAGTGTGAGAATTGACGTGGCAGATTTAAGATATAAGAAAAGACCACCACAATTGGAAAGAAGCCTCCACCTCCTTAGGGCTGTATCCTCAGTCACTTCTTTCCATGATTATCTTTGGATAAACTGATATAGTTTAGGAAAGATAGTCTTGTCTTCAAAACACAAAGTAACCTTTGAGCTAATGAAAAGCTGCAGTTTGCTCTCCACTGGAATGTAATCCACTCAAAAGAAAAAAAAAATTCCATGCTTTATTGTGGAATGAAACTTTCTAAAGTTTACCCACCAAATTTAGGTAACTTTGAAATAACATTGGTCCTGAAAGCTAACAACTATTGCTTTGTGATCTCCTTAGCACTTTGTGTCCTTTTACAACCCAAGCTACTCCATGATTCTATGAAATTAGGATGTGTTCCAGGTAGAGATGATCTGAGTATAAAAATGTACTGATGTGCAATAATGTAAGCACCAAGCAAAACTCTTAAGCTGGAAATAAAGCACCCACTTTCTATTCAGTTTATATTCACTTCGATAGGAAACGTGTCTTTTTGAGCCACCGAAGTACACAGGCATTTGGATGACTGTAGGAGATGGTGAGATGCTCTGAGATGTCTTAATCTGCAGCCTGCCTGAATGAAGAGCTGTACCGTGGTGCTTTCCCAAAGGAAAGTACGGAGGTGTATCAGCCGCTTGTTTGCTGGCATTATTCAAGGGACTTACTAGACTGGAGCAGCCCAGCAGCTAGCCCAGAGGCTTGTGAAATACCTTGAGGACAGATAGATTTGACAAGTCCATCCCTTTCTTAGTCACTGGAGGAGTGCCTGGTTCCCATCATGATCCAGAAAGATACTGTAAGATATTTCCCCAAAGTTTTTGCAATCCAAGTTACACGTCGTCACTGTCAAACACCTCATTAACGCTCTTCTGCTGAAGAACACAGAGATCATTCCATTTAACTTCTAATGTATACACTCAAGGTGAGGCAATTGTCCAATAAGAAATTTATCTCTTGAATTAAATTTGATGAACAAAAAAGTGATGCTATGAGAATATTGATTTTTATTTTTCCTGTTGGTTGATGTTATCCTGCTTTATATCAACAGTGCTTTGCAAGTTCTATGAGTTTGTCATCACAGTGGTCAGAGTAGATGCATTTATTTGGCTCCCTTTTAAAATGTACCTGATTTGATTTCTGTGATGTTCACACTGTAGATTAACTGTAACTACCTTGGTTAAGTGAGTGAAGTGTAGGACATATTTTATAGATCCAGGTCACCAGATGGTGTACTTTGTGTTCTCTAAAGTTGGCACTGTGGGTAAGTTATTTTAATAAAATCCAGTAATTAAAAAAGCCTCTTTTTGGCCTTAATAATACAAACAAAGGTAATGTAGAAATGTATTGCTTAACTATGCTTCATATTGTCAGCACTGAGATTATTAATTTTCAGTTTTATAATGCTGCTAGAACTTATTTTAACAAAAATCACGCATAGGCCTTCTTTCAACTTAAACGGGCAGTTTACTGTCCTATGACAACTGTGACTTACTTTCCCCTCCTGTGTTCAATACAGGGTTTCCCCCTCACTTTTTTTAATTTTTTTTTTTAGATGACAGTCAATATTTAAAATTGCTTCAAATCTGGAGTGCAGGACTTGTTCATATTTTTGGAGAGATTGTCTTCCATAACCAAAATCACAGTAGAAATTTAACATGTGTTTCTTAACTATAAAAGTATCTTTGGTGCCTAGACTCTTTGGATCAAATATGCTATTCATAAACAAAAGGTCATTTTAAGTAAGGGCAAGGAATTGAATTACTGAAGTATGAAGTACTAACTGAATTCTATTTGCAATTCCTTGCAAACTTTTCCCAAGAAGTTGTTGCTAAGGGACACCACCAAGGGTGTAGCTGCTCCAAAGCAACTTCTCCTCTACTTTTTCTGATGCGTTCAAAACATAAAAGAAAATACTGCTTTTTACGAATTTTTTTACAGCTATTTGTTCATTATGTATATTAATATATATAATATTATAACGTACATAACATATATGATATTATATATCTTATTATTTACTGGATGTGGTACAAATGAATAAATTTTACAGGTCCTTGGAAACACAGCGCTCCTATTGTCACTTATGTTTAAAAAGCAGTTTGGGTGACTCAGTTCTGAGGAACTGTTCCAACAAAAAAAGAATTAGGTTTTCCAGTTTCCCGAATCCATTCTCATTGGTTTGATGCATGCGCTGGCAGAATAATTGATTGACACCGAGATTGCTAAGCAAAGAGTGAGCTAATAGAATCAGATTAATGAAAACATATGGTAATTACAACTGTGAAAAAACAACTCTAGAATTTATAATGTTGCCTTGGGCCAAATAATCAGATGTGTTATCAGTGAACAATTAGACTTGATAAAAGTCATCTTGTACGTATAGGATTACCGTGCATAGATACAGTTGTGTCTTAAATGAAAAATTTATTGGAAGTTTCCTGCCTAGAATATGCGTGACATGTAAACACATTGTTTATGATAACAAATAAAATCCAATCAATTCCTGCAGAATGCTTCATGGCAGAAGATCAAAGTTTATGTATGCTTTTCAACTAAGTTCTAGAAAAGATTAATTTTATGCCCGTTATTGCATTATATTAATCGGTTTCCCTAATACGTGTGATATTAATGAAAATTCCTATAATGGCTGTCAAAATACTGGTATATTAATAATGGAAGCAAAGTATTAACTTTATGGTTATCAAAACTTAGGCATTTTTCAAGAGCAAAAAAAAAAAAATCATATGTGATAAAATAGAAGTAGGAAATACCTACCACATAAAATTTAAAAATCAGTTACTGAGGGCAAGTAGTTCTGAAGAGCCAACGTTTTGGGAGCCGTACATCCTTCGCTCTCCAACATCCCTGTTTCTTCAGTACAGAGTAGAGATCCAAAACCCACTCAGAAATATAGTGGAAGATATACAGAAATCTATCTCGGCTGGCTTTGGCACAGAACAGTGACAGAGAAAATCTAGGCAGAAAGGAAGAAATAAAGATGACTACGTGATTGCCATTTTAATAATAGAAAACTTTAGATTTATTTAGGGGGAAAAAATTAATTTATCCATCGTCTTTTGAAGTTTCTGTGATTTCAAAACAAAATTAAAGACCTTGTTTTGTGTATTCTTGTGCAAATCCATAGTATGTGTGTTTGTGCACGAGTCACACTTAAGTAATTGTGGGACTGGGGCCTCATTTATGTTTAGCAGTAATTTGCACACGTATAGGCTCAAATGTTGAACAAGATACTGTAATTCCATTCCACCTCATACAAGAAATCATCTCTTACTGAAGCGAATGATGAAAGCTTTAATATCGTTACTGTAATGAACTGGACTCCTGAAGCTTTTATAAAGAAATGCAAATTATCTTTACCTTCAGCATTATTTAGATGCCCATAATCTTAAGGAATGCGATTAACTTCCAAGTTTAGCTTAGCCTTTAATTATATGCAGAATTCATCACTGGATCCGGTTGCTTGTAACTACTTCTCATTCATCCTGCAGCAGTTAGTGAGGTTTTAGTTGTCCTGGAACGACCAAATACAAAGATGCCAAATTCAAGGATCTCTGAACTGGGTCATTGGTACAAGTACAGTTCCTTTATGAAGTCTCCTTGATGCCCAAATGGAAGTGAGCAATCAAAGAGCAAATAGAGAAGAGGAAGCTTAAAGAGAACTTAAAAATCTCTACCTGTAACTCATTACAGGTCCAGTTTTGTTTTCACGCACGCGTATGCACAAATTCTGGAAGCTGATCTCATTTAGAAGAAACAGTCACGTTCTAGCAGAGGGATCAACAAAATGAAAATAATAATAGCTTTTCTTTGGTAACTATTCAATTGAGAGCTGGTATTGCCTTGCACAAAATGTATAGTTTCTTCTATTTTTAAGTGAAAGTTCTCGGTAAGGTGAAAAACCAAAGTCCTTAATTTTTCATGCTTCCATCTTATCTTTCTGCTGCGAGTTTCATTCTTTTTCTGTTCTCGGATGTAGCACTGAAACATGTCTGGGAAAAAATAGTCCTTGAGACATTTGACAACCCTTTTTTTTTTTGTTTCCACATGTTGAACTTACCCGCAAAACAAAAGGAAAATTTCTGCTTCTATGGAAACTTAAATTCTATTTTTAATGAAAAATCTTGTGGCTTTTGAGCTGCCGTGAGACTGGTGACAATGCAGTTGTTTACTCCATTGGCTACTTGATTAATCCTCACTTATAATCATAGTTACAGCAATATTCACCTCCTCAAAATAATGTCATTATGCTTTAAACCAGGAATTAGTAAACAACTCACAGCTGTTGTGCAAAATGTTTGTATAGTAATGCATATTCATGAATATTTCATACAATAACACTTATTAATTTGGTTTTTGCAGAGAAACAACTAAATGATATTTTATAAATTGGTGTTTGGCAAATAATGCAGTTAGTTTTTCATGGCTGGTGTCAGTGATGTATGAATCTCTCTGCATGTACTTTCTCACTAAATATTGTAAAAAAAAAAAGCAGCTTTGCAGAATCCGTAAATCTCCCTAAGGAAACACTTCCCCCCCCTCCTCCTGCCACATGTGTGCTAGGTATGAAGGGGCTAAAAAATCAAGGTCCCAAACTGCAGAATAAGACCTCAAGGGGTTCATTCCTTTTCCCAAACGTGGCAAACATTCTTAGACTCTTCCCATGCAATCTGTTCTTGGTTTCAAAAAGCGTAGTTACCGGTAGTTGGAAGCAGCCTGTCCTTCCAGCTGTACCATGGAACAGATTTTCTTTCCTAATGTATAACTTTAAAGATATAACTTGAAGCCATCCCTGTTTCGAGGAGGTTAGAGCAGACGATTTTCAGGAGAACATACAAATCTCAATCGTTCCATGATTTTGTATACCAGAGTTTCTACCTCAGATTTAAAGCCACTGCACTTTGCCTCATATACATAGGAGATATGGGGAATATTTTATTCATTTTATCCTTGCAGCCACCTCTTACCTGCTTAGATGTTGCTGATCTGGCTCCTCTTGGTCTGATACCATTTTAATAATAAACAGTTTCCTGGAATTTGTCGATTTAGATGGCATTTTCAGGGCCTATGGTTCAACTGTCCCTCAGCTTTCATGGAGCACTCAGTTGGGTTGCCAAGGATGGATTGTAAGCCTTACCACTAATTACTAGGATGGAAAGCTGAGGTTGTTTTCAACACACAATGTTATGAATGTAACCTGTTATGATGTCTGTCTTGTCTGACTCAGCTGAGGGATGGTCAATTTATGATTCATTGTAATGCTGAGATTTTTGGGTGGGTTTTGTTTTCTTTAAAGAGCGGATGCACAACCAGCTGTTGAGTATCTTGTATTTGTGCAGGTGGCTATTCTCACCTGAAGTATAAAAATGTATGACTTAGCTGTATTCTGTGGCTTTCTTTGAAACCTGGAGTTTTGATTATGAAAACGTGTAAAGCATGATTCTGTGAAAAGCATTTCTGAAGCCAGAATACCAAACTACTGCTTCCCTTCTCACCTACAAGATATGATTAACTTAGGAATTGCAACAAACTTGGTCCATGTTATCTTTCAAGTGCTCATAGGTAGCTTTATCGTTCTGATTACTTGAAAATCAATGAAGGGGAACAGTCTTCAGTGGTACTTTTGTCCTCTCCTTCCTTGAAAAAGAACAAATATTAGATTTACTGAACACTTAGAAACTTTACCTGTCTTGCACAAGTTCTCAGACGATGTGAATCCAATGAAGTGTTCTCTGTCTTCTCTCTCAAGTGGCAGCTGACAAGTTTACGACCCTTGCCATAAATGAATGGTTGATCTGGCATACAATTATGCAGCCGAGATAATGTGTTTTGTTTTATTTCTTCTAAGCAAGCTTGAAATGAACACTAGCACTTCTTAGATTTCTTCAGTGCCATATCAGCCTTGAGGGGGAATGGGGCCATTATACTAGTGAATTTAATTTCAGTACAACTAGATTTTGTGGGGTGGTCAATAAGCAGAAGCTGTTATTCAGATCAGTGAGGGCTTCTTTGGTCTTAATTCTCGGTACTAATTGAATTTAGTGCTACTCCAATGAACTTTTAAAGGGAAGAAAGCTGTTCCATAAGCTTTTCCTGATTAATGCTCACTTAACTAGCGGAACTATGAACCCTGCCCTGTAAAAAATCAGATCTGATTTTTTTTTTTTTTCATCTCAATAATTTGATAGAACAATTGCACGTTTCATGCTGAGGATACTGGCTGGGCTGCACTGACATTTATAAAATGCTGTAAAGCTTTTCGATGGACATAGAATAAAAAAGAACTTTAGTTAGGACAGTTAAGCTACATGACAACCCCTAAAAGAGGGGAGCAAGGGGAAAGAGGAATAAAATGCATAAATTGGGCATCATTTATGCTTTTTCAGAAGTTTTTTAGCGTCATGAGCTCCAAAGTTAGGTAGCCATCTGGACTGTATGTTCTATACCTTTGAGCACCATACGGCATATCCCTACCAAACTCTCTCTACTTGTTGATTTGTTTTTGCAGGCTGATACAAATTTCCATCTGAATCAGAAATTTCAGTTGTGACTTTATGCTTAACAGCTCCTGATGGTGCTTTCTTGTGTGAATATGTTCAATTACGTTTTTCATGTAAGTTTTGCATCTAGAGCAGCCTGTCTTATAAGTTCCCCAATTTGTTTGTGTGTTGTTTGGCAAACGTTGGTCTCTTGTCACTTGTTCCAACTATGAAGAACAGTAATTAAAGGGGGCTTATAAAAAAGATAGTGATAAATTTTTTACCAGGGCCTGTTGCAACAGGACAGGGAGTAATGGCTTTAAACTGAAAGGGAGAAGGTTTAGACTAGATATAAAGGAATTGCTCACAGTGAGGGTGATGACACCCTGGCCCAGGTTGCCCAGAGAGGTGGGAGATGCCTCATCTCTGGAAGTATTCCAGGTTAGGTTGAATGGGGCTCTGAGCAACCTGATGTAGTTTGAAGATGTCCCTGCTCATGTCGGAGGGGTGGGGACTGGACTAGGTGACCTTTAAAAGTCCCTTCCAACTCAAACTATTCTATGATTTTGTTATTATTTCCATACAGTACAGAGAAGAAAAAAGCTCTTAGTGATATCAATCCAATTCTTGGTAGTGTCTCCATGTCTTAGATTCAATGAGTTATTCTCATTTATCTATTAACTAAACTATTTAAGCATTAGCTGGTGATTTTCTTAACACGTTTTGTTTTTCTCAGCCTCGTTAACCGTTTCTGCGGTGATGTGCGCAGCCAGATACACAAGGGTTTCAATCAGCTCTAGAAAGGGTGTGTGCCCTTGTCAGCTGCTTAAAAAGCTTTTCCTTTTCCTTTCCCAAGGGATGTGTTAGGAATTTTGGATTGTGTCAGAAAGTTATAAGTCAAGATCTTCATGCTATGGTTTTTTCAACAATTTAAACCATTCTTCTCCTCTTTTTCCTAGTGCAAAATGTTGAATACAATTGTTAAGTTCTATTGTTGGTTTTTTCTTCCACTTAACTTGTAATTAAAATATATAACAAACCCAGAGTCACAACATTCCACTTGTAGTACTGTAAGGTAGTGTTTTAAAAGCAAAAAGTCCTCTTAATTATGGTATTTGACAGTCTTTATGGAAAGTCACCAACAATATACATAGAATTTAAAAAGCCCGGGATTGCTTGGAAATGAAAAATATAAATTGTTACAGTTAAACTTTTTTCCTGCTTTATTTCAAGCCATTAATGCTGGCAAAGTCCCCTTGCAATTCACACATGTTTACCTCCCTGAAATGCTTGTACGCAGTAATCATGGGTCCATTTAGTAATTATTTAGCCAAGCTATGCATATTATTTCTTACACTCTTTCTTCATAAGTTATTCTTTCCATCTTCATAATTACTACTTTTGCAGTTCTCTTTTTGCCTTACAATTTGCTGGTCTCTTCCATGTGTACACATAGCTGGAAATAAGTGCATTCTTTGTGTTGTAATTATGCTGCTGTTCTATAAATAGGAAGTAGTACTTTTTAAATTCATCATGTGCTACTGCATCTTTCCAGCAATCGTTTAGAAAGGAAAAATATTCATATGTAGTTACAGCATATTGTTATAGACAGCTTGGGCTTGCAGTATTTATGTTCCTTCCCAGTGAGAAAAACGTCTTGACTTGTTTAAAAAGAAATGTGGAAAAATAAGTGAGGTGATTACAATGAATAATTATAAAATTTAATAGAACAAGAGGATCTCCAGGCCCCATCGATAAATAAACCTTTTCTTTTTTTCCTTGGCTCTCGTTAAAATATGTAAATAAGTAAGGAACATCCTGCAGCTGGTTTTGATAGCCTTTGGTGTCACCAAGAAAACCTCAACACTGTTATAATGTGTGACCTATATACAGTGGAAAGGTGACATTTCAGCTATTCTCCTGGAAAGCTTGAGCTGTGTGACAGCCATACTTTAAAGATTCAATGAATAATTTAAAAAAAAAAAAAAGTTTTATGGGCAGCTAGCCATTGTGAAATTTGGTCAAATATTTTAAACACCAATCCAATAAAAATCCTTATTGTCATATGTAACTTCATTATGCTCTTAATTATGCTCTACGTACATGTGGCTGCGGAAAAGGGGAAACGTAATGCCCATTTTTAAAAAGGGAAAAAAAGCAAGACCAGGCCAGTCAGTCTCACTTCCACGTCTGGAAAAATCGTGGAGCAGATCCTCCTCAAAACACTAAGGCACACAGAAAATAAGGGGGGTTATTTGTGACAGCCAATGTGGCTTTGTCAAGGGTAAATTGGAACTAGGTGGTTCTGATGGTCCCTCCGACTCTAATCGTTCTATGAATATACAGTGTGTACTGTCTATAGTATCTATAGTGCCGATAGTATCACTGCAATGAAGCCCAAAATATTGTTAGGGTCATCAGGACTGTGGCTTAGAGAAACCAGTCTGTCGTGTATATATGCATTTTGCCTTTAAATATGTTGTTTGATTGCATAGTATTCCCTGCGTTCTGTTGCAGTATCTTTTGGTTAGTAGTAGCAGCATGTTACAAACTTGTTGGTTTTCCCATGTGACATAGTTTTGACTATTACTTCAGTCAATAATGTATAATTTTAGTTTTGACATGTTTAATTTATATTACTAAATTTGGTTTGAATCCATCAGGCTTCAAGTATGGTTGGTTATTCTTAAACTTCATACATTAGGAGTAAGAGTTGTATTGCATGTAAATTATCTAGTGCACACTATCCTAAGCAAACTTGGATAAAGTGAATACTTAATTGAATAAAGTGGATAGATACAACTTTATTGAAATGCAGACAATAATTTGTGGTGTTGGTTGGGAGAATCATTCTCCTAAAAGAAACTCAGGTTAGAAACCACTGCTACTGGCATAAATTGTACCAAATTCTGCATGGAGTTATATAAAAAAAAAATAATTAACCACTGCTACTGGCATAAATTGTACCAAATTCTGCATGGAGTTATATAAAAAAAAAAATAATTAAGTTTTTTTCCTTCTGTATGCACAACACAGTTAGTTGTGTGTGCCAGTAAGGTTTTGAAGACAAGGAAGTTAGTTAACTTCCTTGTGGAAGAACAACGTAGTAAGATGCTGCTGCTTCTTGATTGGATCTTAAATTACATGAAAAGGCTCTTACAAAATACTCAAGCGTGAACTCAAGAACTGGCAAGTCAGTCTGGTAATTAAGGAACAAACATATCATTTGGGATCTACTGAAGTTTAGTGTCTCTGCCTTGCTAATTAGTGATTTGCCCACCATCAGCCACCTCTTTGGTGGCACCTCTGGGCTTTCTTTTTTGTAGTAGTCCTGGCTCGCAGGAAGCTTCTTGCTTAGAGAGATTGGCATTGTAGTTCTCTTGGCCAGCAGAAGTAATTGTTTCTGTGCAACATCTAAAATTACCAGTTGATAGAGTCAAGCCAAGGATTTATTTAGCTCCATGGTGTATATCCCACTACAGTCAATATAAAACACAAAGTTTGAAATTCACCTGCAGTATCATGTGCTCTGGACTTGTCTTGTTTTGAAATACTCTAGGAATGAGGTGTGTATCAGCAAACCCACCTATTGTATGCCACACGTGTTGTTCTTAACTGATGTTTTTTCCAGTAATACAATATAGTTACAAATTCTACTCTGACAGATTTCTGAATTGCTTGTTAGTTAAGTGGCTTATGGTTGGTGAAACACACAATTAAAAAATGGAATCTGTGTGAGCTAAGGCTTTGCTTCATCAATTTTTCTAGTTTTCTGAATGAAAATTTATGAATTTATGGCTGATTTATTGTCTCTTGTCTTCAGAAAATTCATTTTGTGCCAAAAGACCATTGCAGAAATCACCAGATCCAGTTTTTATTGAAATGAACCACAATTTTCTCTTTGATTCCCATGAAAATGGTATTGGCTACAAAGCATTAAAATGCCAGCTCTATTACTGCCTCCCACCTTTTAAGAAAAAGAAAATTACAGAGGAGTTTACATCTGTTTTTGTGACGCAGTAGCATAACCAAAGTTTAAAGCTTCAAGGTCAAATGTACTTTCCTGAGTGACTCAATTACTGCTCAGTTTGATGGCAGCAGAGGAACGAGGATGCTTGAGCTTTAAGGTTGCTGAGTTTTCGTTATACAACTAGAGCATATTAACAGGCAGCCGTTAAATACAATTTATGTGCAAATAACCCAATTGGTAGGCACATTGGCTCCATTGTGTGAGGGATTAAATAAATGTAATGCTTTCCCATTATTATTCACTGAATAGATTTCTTTTTTTATTAATTTTTATTAAGTTTTGGTTTAAAGGTACATAGTTATATCGTCAAAGTGACATGTCTGTTTCCTTAAAAGCTGTCTATAGTAAAAAACAATTGTGCTGTAAAGCTTATAGTGCTATTAGTTCCATTTTAGCCATTTTTTTTCCCTTTTTGCACATAACCTCTTTGTGTTCTGCTGAGCAGTTTGTGTGTTAGTGATTTTGATCTTATAAATTGCGTGGCTGTTGAGGCACACAAGTCTTCGGTAAGTACTTTCATAAATCTTTAAAAGTTCACTTGGAAATCATGGAAATACGTTATTTTCCTACTAGAATTCTAGTAGCAGTTTAAAATATTCTCAACACCATACCAGAGGGTCATCACTGATCTTAAGTTCGATGTCGCAGCCATTTTCAGAAATTAAGGTTCTAAATGACTGTTTTCCTTAAGTTACGCCAATTTGTTCTGCTTTTCTCCCATTTCCTAGTCTATAATTTACACCTCAGTTTGTCATCTTCATTTCTGGCCCAGCATCTTTGCTAAATATAGTTCATAGAGTAAATGAAACAATCTCTGATTTGGGTTTCTTTCTTCAATGGGTTGGCAGAAGCATTTTCAGTAGCATTAGCTGGATAACGTTCTCTCAGAGTTGTCTGCAGCAGTTATTAATCTTATTTTGTTGTCATTGTCATTTTGAAAATCCTACCGTGAATTACTGTATTTTAATTCTCTTGGAGAAAAGCAGGGAAATATATTGTAATGAATACAATTTTGGAAACTGTCTTGCTAACATAAAAATATGCTCAAATTTCTGGTAGAAGATTAGCCCAATCAAACAAAATGATCAGAAGGCTGGAGCACCTCTCTTATGAAGAAGGGCTGAGAGAGTTGGAATTGTTCAGCCTGCAGAAGAGAAGCCTCCAGGAAGACCTGATGGTGGCCTTCCAGTATCTGAAGGGAGCTACAGGAGAGATGGTAAGGGACTGTTTAACAGGGAGTGTAGTGATAGGACCAACGAGTAACAGTTTTTAACTGGAAGACAGGGGAGTTCTAGATTAGCTATTAAGAAGAAATTGTTCACTCTGAAGCCTGGCCCAGGTTGCCCAGAGAACTGTGGCTGCCCCATCCCTGGAAGGGTTTAAGGCCATGTTGGATGGGGCTTGGAGCAACCTGGTCTGGTGGGAGGTGTCCGTGCCCAGGGCAGGGGGTGGAACTCGATGATCTTTAAGGTCCCTTCTAACTCTATTCATTCTATGATAAAATATTAGTTAGAAAAAGCAGTTGTTAAGGCAATGCGATGTTCTTGATGCTGTAATTCTACTGTATGTAGGACTTCCCATTTTCCAGTGAAAGCAGAGAGAATAGGTACAGGTCAACACCAAAAGGCTTGCTCAGACGGTGGCTGGGATCAGCCTGTTACTGCACATCTCATTCCGATTTTGCTGATTTTGTGCTGGGAAGTTTCAGGCAGAAACTTCTTCTCCTGGGCTTTCCTGAATTGCTGTTCTTGGCTTCCCACCAGATTCTGATGCAGGTCCAGATCTCGCAGTCCTGAAGGCTGTTATCATCCCTTTTGCCTGACAGATGTATCCCCCTACTTGACATCTAGTACCTATTTGTCATTAGCATTTCAGTGGAGCTCAAGCTGCGAATGGGAAATAGCATCCTCAGAGCGGCACTGAAGGAAATGCTGCGTTCGTTCTCCTTGAGCTCTGGAAATAAGAGTGTAGACAGATAATCTAATGTTGCTTAAAATAAGTTTAAAAATCTTGAGAGAGGCTTCGTATCTATGATCAGCAGACTATTTCTTTATTAATGAGCTGGTATTTTATTACTCCTAATTTTGTATAGGCCACATCTGAATATAGATGTTCTTCAGCCATCTTGTACAGGTAATAGAATTTGTTATGAATAGATTTCTCTTTGTATTAGAAAATTCTAATAGTAGTTGATACATATATTACTTTACATTTTATAGAAAAATTCCAATAAATTAGGACTTTTAAAGGATCAGGCAAATGGCATAGATGTTTTTCCTCAGATTGTATTTCCTCCCAGAGCATGGAAGGAATGGAACTAGGGAAACGGAAGGACCATCCATAAAGAGAAAAATAGAATAACCTAAAGAACAGGTGCTCGCTGTCGTCAGTCTATTTATCATTTTCACATCCTCAATCACAAAATGCCCCACAGGTTGACTGAACACCATGTTTGTGTTCATTTGATTGGGGGTCACCCGAAAATATTTGTGAAGGTTAAAATATTACGAGGTTTCTTGCTGCATGAGGGCCTTAATGTCTTTGACAAAAGATTTACTGTTTGGGGGTCTCTTTTTTTGTGTGTTTGTTTACTTTTGGGGTTTAATTGCTAAATATTGTCAAAGTTTCTCCACTGCAGATGAGGAAAGGGAGGTAGCACAGGTGTGTGTTCTGCTTTGAAGGGCTCCACGAAGAGGCAGGAATAAATTTTGGGAAGTGAGCTGTCATTGCTACCCATTAGTTGGTACCAAAGAAACCTTCCTTTTACCATCTGCAAAACCAGTTATCTTTAAACTGTGTTGGTCCTCCTTCTCTCTCTCTTCAACAAGAACAAAGGGAAAAGCAGCAAAAATCCCAAACAAAGGGGGGAAAAAAAGAGCACTGAGCACATATTCCTTTAACTCTAACATTTGATAGGTCACCTAAATAGAATATTTTGGCAATATTTTACTGTCTAATGAATGCCAAAACGTTTTGGCCTCTTTGTGCTTCCTGCTAATAAAAACAACAGAAGTTCAATCAAATGTTCTCCCCATTCCTTGATTGGGCTAAGCAATGAAATCCTGCTGGCTTTGATTGCTTCCACTTGTCTTTTTTTTTGTTGTTGTTGTCGTTGTTGTTGGACTGTGATCAGTAAGAAGAGCGCTGATGTGGAAAGGATACCTTCTGAACATCAGCCAGGCACATAACCCAAAATATTTTGATCTTCCCATAAGCTTTAAACTAAAGCTAAGATTCGAGTGAGTAAATTCTCATTGCCTTCATGAAAATTAGCACACATATCCTGCAGGTTTCCTTCTTCAGCATTCTTCTGGCACAAAGTTATTGGAGTTATCCCTGGTAAAACCGATGCTCACAATGAAGTAAGGGTTTTAAGATACCCTTTACTACCAATTATTTCTCCAATTGACAAAGCCGATGACTGTAATTTGAGTCCACTAGCGATTTTATACTTCACAAATTATCTTTATTCTTGATTCCTTCTGCAACAAATCCTGGATGAAAATGTGCATATTTTTATATTTATACCGAATTTAAGAATTTTAGTGGTAAGACTACAGCAAAACTGGGTTCAACTTTGAAAGTACTTTCAGTATGTGCTGAAAAATAGTAGACCAAAGTTTTTATAAAGCATGAGAAATTGTACAGTTTCATGAATTCATATTTGCCTTTACTGTCTGCTTAAAAAACAGCCCCTCCCCCCAAATCTGCCTGATAAGGTAGTTAATACTGTAATTCTGAATTAATTGTTTCATTGTAGATATCTATTTCATTGAATGTTCTTCCTCCTAAAGCTGGAATTAGATTTGCTTTAAAAGGGAAATGTATTACAGTATCTATTTGAGGAAATCCATATAAACTTGTAAAGGATTCATTTTACATTAGTGTCAATACCATAGATTATAATGTTAGTGCTAATTTGAATGCTTCAGCTGATTTTAAGAGTGAATATGCTACAATACAGGGACTTTCACCTTAATTTTTAGTGGTCAAATTAAATTAATTAGTATTTAAACACTGTCTTCCTGTCAGATCACTCTTTGAGCCTGGAGTACATAAGGCAGAATAAAACAGCTGCAGGGAGCAGGTTAAGAAAATGCATTTATATGTGGTGGCTTGGAAGTAATATCTAAATTTGTGCAGGGATTTGGAGTTCCATTGAAATGATCAAGTGATCGAGAATTTTTGCAATAGCTTTGATTATTGAAAAGCTACAGCCAGATTCAGTCTTGCCTGAGCATCCGACTGTGCAGCAGTTTGGATTTTCATAAGGCACCTAACCAAGTTCTGGATATAACTCCCTATAAAATCAGTGTCTGTAACTTGTTCAGCTGCCTTTTAGGTGTCCCCAATACAGTCCTGTTTACACAAACTGCGCTGTTTGGGTCCAAATCCTATAACCCAGTTCATGAAAGCGAGGAAGGTATCTGTTCGTGGTGGTAAAGGATGCAACACATATTGTCTCTTCTAGATCAGCTGGAAAAGGCTTCTTTATTCCAAGGCAAACAGATCAAGTCACAGCTTTCTTATTTTGGTATGCTACACTACATGAAAAATGGTGTGCGCTTCATGCTCCAAAGGAGCCCAGTTCGATAAAGATTGTATCAGTGTAATCAATAGTAAATGTTTTGTCTGACTAAAAAATACTCCTAAGTGTTGTTTTGAGAGAATGGGGGGCCTTATGAAAGTCTCTACCTTTTTAAGAGCCAGGGCTCTCTGGCCTCACGTATATTTAAGTGCCTATTACCTCTTTTGCCTGCCTCTATAAACATCCCATGTATTGTTCCTGGAAATATGACTACTGAAAGATGCTGTTTCTGGGAACAGCGTTACAGAGCTGGTAATGTTGATTGGTGACTAATTAGTGTCATTCCCAGAAGCATTATCTTTGGAAGAATTTCCGAGAAGGGACTGACAACATGGTGTGTTGGTGTATGCCTAAGCCACCCTGGTGTTTGACTACCCCTCCTGTAACTCAACATTTAAGGCTGTGACAAATGGCAGTTATGAATTTGTATATTTTCATTTGTTTTTTTTTTTTAAACCGTAATTAGCTAAAGCATAGTTCGCTTCAGCCCTGGATCATATTTTGAGCTTTTCTTACAGGGAAAAAAAACCATAAACAAAAAACCAAACCCACCAAAATGCAGAACAGGACATTAATGGCTTTACTTGGCTGCCTGGTGCATTAATTCTGCGTGTGCGGAATTTGAAACGATTTTATAGGCTGTGGATGTTTGCATGCCTAATTTACAAAAATATCTGCTCTTCCACAGGAGAACTTATCTTGTGGCACATCTCTAAATGAGCCCATGATCGATGAAAATATCTTAAGAATAATTACTGGAAGAAGTTAAGCAAATAAAATGTAAAGGAAAAAAAAATCAGACAAGCAAAAATAAGCACAATTAAGGAAAACAACAGTAATGAATTATCGCTCAAAATATAGTATAGTTTTTGGTTGGTTGGAAATGAAAGTCCAGAAGATGGTCTGGATTTTGTCAGAAAGCTTTAATGCTCTTTAGTTAAAAAGTTTCAGGAGCGGAGCTGCCAGGGGTAAGTTGTGAAGGGTTTGCTCATGTCTGATGAGGAACGGTCCGAGCTGCACGCAAGGAAGTGCCGTACCAAATAAAAAAACTTTGTTGGAGGTTTCTCAGTTGCGTTACAAGTACTAGAAGGAACCTTACAGGTAGGAAATCAACACTGAAGCTGCTCTGTCCTGTTTTGGAATTAGAGAAGCTTCTCTAGGAGCGTATTTAGGGTTCACACACTGACGGGAACAGGCTGCAGCAGCACATCCACCCTTGCAACAATGGTTTTGGTAGCGGTGGTGGGGCTCAATCGATGAATACCTGGATGAAAGTACCTTAGATTAAGGCTAGATGATATTTAAATCTGGTTTTGCTTTATTCAAAAAGCATCTTTTGTAGGATGGTGTACGATTTAAGCTCATAGCCTTCATTTGAAGATTCTGTTGATATGTCTGGGCCACCATAGTTTTATTTGCAAAACATCTGGTTTTCTTCTGCTTTTTCTTAAGGCCTTTTGATGATGTGGCCACTTGCTTCAGCTGTGCATGTGATATATTTATCTCTTTACTCATTGGCAACACTTGAAAATTAGCAAATTGAGATAGGCTGGATATAGTTCTACGCAAACTAGAGCTGCCCTCCCCACCCCGCCAAGGTAATTTTTCTAGGATATCTATCTTAACATGTTTATATAGCTAAGATAAAATAGAACATCAAAGGTGTTTGAGTACCTCTGAAACTAAATGACTCCCTTTTTGGTATTTATATGTCACAGAAAGATATCAGAGTCCGTGATAGTTGTGCAAGCAAAGGTTTTGAGGGCATTGAACAATGATTCAGTGTTTCAGGCTTTTAAATCTGGGTTTACCATTAGTTCCCTGAATGGTTTCTGGTTGAATAACTCATTTAATTTTGCCGCTGTGTGCCTCAGAATGCAAGGACTGGAAGGTTCATCGTATGCAAAGCTAAATAGATCCTCAGAATTTATGTTTCTGTGTTCCTGTCCTGAGGGTCTCTTTTACGGCAAGCAACCCTGGCCGAGCATGCCATGATCATGGAATATTTTTTGTTTTTTCTTTCTTGCAAGGACACAACTTAAGTGATGAGTTGTCAAGTGATGAGTTCACTCAGTCAAATTTTTGGGCAGGCAGCAAGGGTACTGATACGTTGGGGTTTTGGTTTTTAGTTTGGTTTTTTTTTTTTCTTTTTAAATGTAGTTGCCCTCTGTTCCCAGACATTTGCTGCAGAAAGTAATGAAATAAAACACTGAAAATCATTGCGGAGAATCAGCCTGAATTGTCTGCAGCCTATGCATTTAAATCGCCGAGAGGCCTTCTGCAGTCTCACCAGTTATCACTTTTGCACATGCTGAGCCTTTGGTGCCTGCCAGCAGCAGTTCAGTAAGTTCTGCGCAGGATTTTCTCCTGAATCAATCCATTCTAAGCCAGTAGTAGAGCTACTGATGTATTTTAATGAATTCTGTTTCACATTTTTCCATTTATACTGCAGTTTATATACTGTCCTTTGAGATTTCTGTATTCATCTTATCTGGCTTTAGAAGAGTACTGGAGAATCTGGTAAATGACAGCTGCTGTGTTTTTAAATTTTGCTGCAAGGTTTCAGCAAGATAACATTGCAAGAGTAGAGGTGGTTTTGTTGAGTTTCTTCTTCCTTTTTTTTTTTTTTTTCTTCTGGTTTGTTTGTTGGTTTTGTAGTGGGTTTGTTTTGTGTTTTGGCTTTTTTTTTTTTTTTTTTTCAACCAAGAAGCCTAGAATAAATTATTCTGTTGTTTAACGAGTAACAGCATGTGTGTAAATTTCTACCAACACTCAAACCAGTAAGAAAGTAAGAAACAGGCCTCAGACTACAGAAAAAAAGGAAAGGTGGTGTTGTTTTTTTTTTTCTGCTGAAATACTTGATTTAGGCTAAACACCACGTGGTAGAAATGAAGAGGCCATCCTGAGTTGTGAAGTTCCTGAGTTGTGAAGTTCCTGGTCTCCAGCGGTGCAGCCAACCAAATGACACATCACCATTAATACGTGTGTCAAGCTGTTTTGAAACTGGTTGCGTTTCTTGTTTCCATCACTTAGAAAAAAGCTAGTTTAGAACTTCACTCACACCCCTGCTTTTGATTCCGGGCTAGTGTTTATTCATGACTATTTATTTTTGTGCTTTAGTTTTTCACTTCCCCCTGCTAGTATTTATTGCTTTCTTCCTGGTTTTCCACCCAAAATAAGACACTGAGCATATTTAAGACAGTGTCCTGTATAGATTATGGAGCAGATTAATAAACTGCAAATTACAATAGCAGCACAGGACCTTCAAACAGGGAGATACTGCCTGAAACTGAAACTTAGCAATTTGTCTAGAGAATAGAACCAGCAACACAATTAATACTGTAAAATATTAGTGAAGCTTCTAACTCTTCACATTTACCCTGTAACAGTGATGCACCACCCTGCAAGGTCTAGATATGCTCTAATTCCTCTGTGGCACACATCCCAGCAAGAATCCTTCTCCTTCAGATCTATGGCTTGACAGGGAACAGCATCAATGCTGAAACTTTCTCCTGGTTTCTTTGTTTTCTTGCAGAAATGCTTCTTATTTGGTGGTTGGTTGGTTTGTTGGTTTTTGTTTTTTTTTCTTTTGTTTTCTTTGATTTGCTCAAGAAAACCAGTTTTCTTTTAAATTCTGCAGAAGGTCTCAGATAAGGGAATATTTTCCTTTACGGCTTTTGAATAACAAGTTTCCATGATGTAACCCGCAGAGAGCAGTCTCATATCTGTGAACTCGGAAGTTCTCTAGGTACTTTTTGTGTTTCCCCCTTTCTAAATCTTCCTCTTTCTCTGCTGCATTAATGTCATACCTCTGCCCAGACCAGGGAGAATCTGGGAGCTTGAAAGACATGGCTAATAATTTCATCACTGGTAAAGCTTATTTTGCAACTGTGTCATATCAGAGCATTGAAGTTTTTAAATGCTACCACACCACTTAAGTGCTGCTTTCCCAAAGGTAGATAAGTCTTCTAGCAGTGATTATTCTTCCTGTTGTAACAACAATGTACAAATTATGGTAAATTCACAAAATCACCTCAAGTTGCACAACTCCAAATGTAC